>JAXGFW010000108.1:0-97885 GCA_034376525.1 Nicotiana benthamiana | reverse complement strand
ATGTCGCAGGACGTGTCAGGACATGGCCACAGCACGTGTCTGGACGCGTCAGGACATGGCAGGGCGTGGCCATGGCACGAGTCAGGACGTCGCAGGACATGGTAGGGCGTGGCAATGGCACGAGTTGGGACTTCGCAGGACGTGTCAGGACATGGCCATGGCACGTGTCAGGACGCGTCAGGACATGGAAGGGCAAGGCCATAGCATGAGTCAAGATGTCGTAGGACATGGCAGGAAATGGCCATGGCACGAGTCGGGACGTCGCAGGACATGGCAGGGCATGGCTATGGCACGAGTCAGGACGTCTCAGGACAGGGCCATGGTACGTGTCAGAACATGGCCATGGCACGTGTAAGGACGCGTCAGGACATGGCAGGGCGTGGCCATGGCACGAGTCGGGACGTCGCCGGATGCTACAGGACATGGCCATGGCACGTGTCAGGACGCGTCAGCACATGGCAGGGCGAGGCCATGGCACGAGTCAAGATGTCGCAGGAAATGGCAGGTTATGGCCATGGTACGTGTCAGGACGCGTCAGGACATGGGAGGGCGTGGCCATGCCACGAGTCAAGACATCGCAGGACATGGCAGGATATGGCCATGGTACGTGTCAGGACGCGTCAGGACATGGCCATGGCACGCGTCAGGACGTGGCAGGGCGTGGCCATGGCACGAGTCGGGACGTCGCAGGACATGGCAGGGCGTGGCCATTGCATGAGTCGGGACGTCGCAGGACGTGTCAGGACATGGCCATGGCACGTGTCAGGACGCGTCAGGACATGGCAGGGCGTGGCTATGGCACGAGCCGGGACGTCGCAGGACGTGTCAGAACACGGCCATGGCACGTGTCAGGACCCGTCAGGACATGGCAGGGCGTGGCCATGGCACGAGTCTGAACGTCGCAGGACATGGCAGGGCGTGGCCATGGCACGAGTCTGAACGTCGCAGGATGAGTTAGGACATGGCCATGGCACGTATCAGGACGCATCAGGATATGGCCATGCCACGTGTTAGGACGCATACGGACATGGCCATAGCACGTGTCCGGACGCGTCAGGACATGGAAGGGCGTGGCCATCGCACGAGTCGAAACGTCGCAGGGCATGGCAGGGCGTGGCCATGGCACGTGTTAGGACGCATCAGGACATGGCCATGGCACTTGTCAAGACGTGTCAGGACATGGCAGGGCGTGGCCATGGCACGAGTTGGGACGTCGCAAGACATGGCAGGGCGTGGCCATGGCCTGAGTCGGGACGTTGCAGGACGTTTCAGGACATGGCCACGTGTCCGGACGCATTAGGACATGGAAGGAGGTGGCCATGGCACGAGCCGGGACGTCGCATGACATGGCAGGACGTGGCCATGGCACGTGTAGGGACGCATCAGGACATGGCCATGGCACTTGTCAAGACGCGTCAGGACATGGCAGGGCGTGGCCATGGCACGAGTCGGGACGTCACAGGACATGGCAGGGCGTGGCCATGGCACGAGTCGGGACGTTGCAGGACGTGTCAAAACATGGCCATGGCACGTGTCAGGACGCGTCAGGACATGGCAGGGCGTTACCATGGCACGAGTCAGGACGTCGCAGGACATGGCAGGATATGGCCATGGTACGTGTCAGGACGCGTCAGGACATGGCCATGGCAAGCGTCAGGACGTGGCAGGGCATGGCTATGGCACGAGTCAGGACGTCGCAGGACATGGCCATGGCACGCGTCAGGACGTGGCAGGGCGTGGTCATGGCACGAGTCAGGACGTCGCAGGACATGGCAGGATATGGCCATGGTACGTGTCAGGACGCGTCAGGACGTGGCCATGGTACGTGTCAAGACGCGTCAGGACATGGCCATGGCACGTGTCAGGACGCATCAGAACATGGCAGGGCGTGGCCATGGCACGAGTCAGGACGTCGTAGGACATGGCAGGGCATGGCCATGGCACGAGTCGGGACGTCGCAGGACGTGTCAGGACATGGCCATAGCACGTGTCAGGACGCGTCAGGACATGGCAGGGCGTGGCCATGGCACGAGTCGGGACGTCGCAGGACATGGCAGGGCGTGGCCATGGCACGTGTAGGGACGCATCAGGACATGGCCATGGCACTTGTCAAGACGCGTCAGGACATAGCAGGGCGTTGCAATGGCACGAGTCGGGTCGTCGCAGGACATGGCAGGGTGGGCCATGGCACGACTCGGGACGTCGCAGGACGTGTCAGGACATGGCCATGGCACGTGTCAGGACGCGTCAAGACATGGGAGGGCGTGGCCATGGCACGAGTCGGGACGTCGCAGGACATGGGAGGGCGTGGCCACGGCACGAGTCAGAACGTCGCAGGATGCGTCAGGACATGGCCATGGCACGTATTAGGACGCATCAGGATATGGCCATGGCACGTGTTAGGACGCATAAGGACATGGCCATAGCACGTGTCCGGACGCGTCAGGACATGGAAGGGCGTGGCCATCGAACGAAGCGGGACATCGCAGGACATGGCAGGGCGTGGCCATGGCACGTGTCAGGACGCATTAGGACATGGCAATGGCACTAGTCAAGACGAGTCAGGACATAGCAGGGCGTGGCCATGGCACGAGTCGGGACGTCGCAGGACATGGCAGGGCGTGGCCATGGCCCGAGTCGGGACGTTGCAGGACGTTTCAGGACATGGCCATGGAACGTGTCAGGACGCATCAGGACATGGCAGGGCGTGGCCATGGCACGAGTCGGGACGTCACAGGACATGGCAGGGCGTGGCCATGGCACGAGTCGGGACGTTGCAGGACGTGTCAGAACATGGCCATGGCACGTGTCAGGACGCGTCAGGACATGGCAGGGCGTTACCATGGCACGAGTCAGGACGTCGCAGGACATGGCAGGATATTGCAATGGTACGTGTCACGACGCGTCAGGACATGGCCATGGCAAGCGTCAGGACGTGGCAGGGCATGGCTATGGCACGAGTCAGGACGTCGCAGGACATGGCCATGGCACGCGTCAGGACGTGGCAGGGCGTGGTCATGGCACGAGTCAGGACGTCGCAGGACATGGCAGGATATGGCCATGGTACGTGTCAGGACGCGTCAGGACGTGGCCATGGTACGTGTCAAGACGCGTCAGGACATGGCCATGGCACGTGTCAGGACATGGCCATGGCACGTGTCAGGACGCATCAGAACATGGCAGGGCGTGGCCATGGCACGAGTCAGGACGTCGCAGGGCGTGGCAATGGCACGAGTCGGGACGTCGCAGGACGTGTCAGGACATGGCCATAGCACGTGTCAGGACGCGTCAGGACATGGCAGGGCGTGGCCATGGCACGAGTCGGGACGTCGCAGGACATGGCAGGGCGTGGCCATGGCACGAGTCGGGACCTCGCAGGACGTGTCAGGACATGGCCATGGCACGTGTCAGGACGCGTCAGGACATGGAAGGGCGAGGCCATAGCACGAGTCAAGATGTCGCAGGACATGGCAGGATATGGCCATGGTACGTGTCAGGACGCGTCAGGACATGGCAGGGCGTGGCCATGCCACGAGTCAAGACGTCGCAGGACATGGCAGGATATGGCCATGGTACGTGTCAGGACGCGTCAGGACATGGCAGGGCGTGGCCATGGCACGAGTCAGGACGTCGCAGGACATGGCCATGGCACGAGTCAGGACGCGGCAGGACATGGCAGGGCGTGGCCATGGCACGAGTCGGGACGTCGCAGGACATGGCAGGATATGGCCATGGTACGTGTCAGGACGCGTCAGGACATGGCAGGGCGTGGCCATGGCACGAGTGGGAACGTCGCAGGAGGCGTCAGGACATGGCCATGGCACGTATTAGGACGCATCAGAATGTGGCCATGGCACGTGTTAGGACGCATAAAGACATGGCCATAGCACGTGTCCGGACGCGTCAGGACATGGAAGGGCGTGGCCATGGCACGAGTTGGGACGTCGCAGGACATGGCAGGGTGTGGCCATGGCACGTGTCAGGACGCATCAGGACATGGCCATGGCACTTGTCAAGATGCGTCAGGACATGGCAGGGCATGGCCATGGCACGAGTCGGGACGTCGCAGGACATGGCAGGGCGTGGCCATGGCACGAGTCGGGACGTCGCAGGACATGGCAGGGCGTGGCCATAGCACGAGTCGGGACGTCGCAGGATGCGTCAGGACATGGCCATGGCACGTGTCAGGACGTATAAGGATATGGCCATGGCACGTATCTGGATGCATAAGGACATGGCCATAGCATGTTTCCGGACGCGTCAGGACATGGAAGAGCTTGGCCATGGCACGAGTCGGGACGTCGCAGGACATGGGAGGGCGTGGCCATGGCACGAGTCGGGACGTCGCAGGATGCGTCAGGACATGGCCATGGCACTTGTAAAGACGTGTCAAGACATAGCAAGGCGTGGCAATGGCACGAGTCGGGACGTCGTAGGACATGGTAGGGCGTGGCCATGGCACGAGTCGGGACGTCGCAGGACGTGGCAGGACATGGCCATGGCACGTGTCAGGACGCGTCAGGACATGGCAGGGCGTGGCCATGGCACGAGTCGGGACGTCGCAGGACATGGCAGGGCGTGGCCATGGCACGAGTCGGAACGTCGCAGGATGCGTCAGGACATGGCCATGGCACGTATCAGGACGCATCAGGATATGGCCATGGCACGTGTTAGGACGCATAAGGACATGGCCATAGCACGTGTCCGGACGCGTCAGGACATGGAAGGGCGTGGCCATGGCACGAGTCGGGACGTCGCAGGACATGGCAGGGCGTGGCCATGGCACGTGTCAGGACGCATCAGGACATGGCCATGGCACTTGTCAAGACGCGTCAACACATGGCAGGGCGTGGCCATGGCACGAGTCGAGACGTCGCAGGACAAGGCATGGCGTGGCCATTGCCCGATTCAGGACGTCGCAGGACGTTTTAGGACATTGCCATGGAATGTGTCAGAACGCATCAGGACATGGCAGGGCGTGGCCATGGCACGAGTCGGGACGTCGCAGGACATGGCAGGGCGTGGCCATGGCACGAGTCGGGACGTCGCAGGACGTGTCAGGACATGGCCATGGCACGTGTCTGGACGCGTCAGGACATGGCAGGGCGTGGCCATGGCACGAGTCAGGACGTCGCAGGACATGGCAGGATATGGCCATGGTACGTATCAGGACGCGTCAGGACATGGCCATGGCACGCGTCAGGACGTAGCAGGGCATGGCTATGCCACGAGTCAAGATGTCGCAGGACATGGCAGAATATGGCCATGGTACGTGTGAGGACGCGTCAGGACATGGCCATGGCACTTGTCAAGACGCGTCAGGACATGGCAGGGCGTGGCCATGGCACGAGTCGGGACGTCGCAGGACATGGCAGGGCGTGGCCATGGCACGAGTCGGGACGTCGCAGGATGCGTCAGGACATGGCCATGGCACAAGTCAGGACGTCGCAGGACATGGCAGGGCGTGGCGATGGCACGAGTCGGGACGTCGCAGGACATGGCAGGGCGTGGCCATGGCACGTGTTATGATGTATGAGGACATGGCAGGGCGTGGCCATGGCACGAGTTGGGACGTCGCAGGACATGGCAGGGCGTGGCCATAGCACGAGTCGGGACGTCGCAGGATGCGTCAGGACATGGCCATGGCACGTGTCAGGACGTATCAAGATATGGCCATGGCACGTATCAGGAAGCATAAGGACATGGCCATAGCATGTGTCCGGACGCGTCAGGACATGGAAGAGCGTTGCCATGGCACGAGTCGGGACGTCGCACGACATGGAACGGCGTGGCCATGGCACGAGTCGGAACGTCGCAGGATGCATCAGACATAGCCATGGCACTTGTCAAGACGCGTCAGGACATGGCAGGGCGTGGCCATGGCACGAGTCGGGACGTCGCAGGACATGGCAGGGCGTGGCCATGGCACGAGTCGGGACGTTGCAGGACGTTTCAGGACATGGCCATGGAACGTGTCAGGACGCATCAGGACATGGCAGGGCGTGGCCATGGCACGAGTCGGGACGTTGCAGGACATGGCAGGGCGTGGCCATGGCACGAGTCGGAACGTCGCAGGATGCGTCAGGACATGGCCATGGCACGTGTCAGGACGCATCAGGATATGGCCATGGCACGTGTCAGGACGCATAAGGACATGGCCATAGCACGTGTCCGGACGCGTCAGGACATGGAAGGGCGTGGCCATGGCACGAGTCGGGACGTCGCAGGACATGGCAGGGCATGGCCATGGCACGTGTCAGGACGCATCAGGACATGGCCATGGCATGTGTCAAGACGCGTCAGGACATGGCAGGGCGTGGCCATGGCACGAGTCGGGACGTCGCAGGACATGGCAGGGCGTGGCCATGGCACGAGTCGGGACGTCGCAGGACGTGTCAAGACATGGCCATGGCACGTGTCAGGACGCGTCAGGACATGGCAGGGCGTGGCCATGGCACGAGTCGGGACGTCGCAGGACATGGCAGGGCGTGGCCATGGCACGAGTCGGGACCTCGCAGGACGTGTCAGGACATGGCCATGGCACGTGTCAGGACATGGAAGGGCGAGGCCATAGCACGAGTCAAGATGTCACAGGACATGGCAGGATATGGTCATGGTACGTGTCAGGACGCGTTAGGACATGGTAGGGCGTGGCCATGCCACGGGTCAAGACGTCGCAGGACATGGCAGGTTATGGCCATGGTACTTGTCAGGACGCGTCAGGACATGGCCATGGCACGCGTCAGGACGTGGCAGGGTGTGGCCATGGCACGAGTCAGTATGACGCAGGACGTGGCAGGGCGTGGTCATGGCATAAGTTAGGACATTGCATGACATGGTACAAGTCGAGACGTTGCAGGACAAGGCAGGGTGTGGCCATGGCACGAGTCGGGACGTCGCAGGACGTGTCAGGACATGGCCATGGCACGTGTCAGGACGCGTCAGGACATGGCAGGGCGTGGCCATGGCACGAGTCGGGACGTCGCAGGACATGGCAGGGCGTGGCCATGGCACGTGTTAGGACGCATCAGGACATGGCCATGGCACGTGTCAGGACGCGTCAGGACATGGCAGGGCGTGGCCATGGCACGAGTTGGGACGTCGCAGGACATGGCAGGGCGTGGCCATGGCACGAGTCAGGACCTTGCAGGACGTGTCACGACATGGCCATGGCACGTGTCAGGACGCGTCAGGACATGGCAGGGCGTGGCCATGGCACGAGTCGGGACGTCGCAGGACATGGCAGGGCGTGGCCATGGCACGAGTCGGGACGTCGCAGGATGCGTCAGGACATGGCCATGGCACGTATCAGGACGCATCAGGATATGGCCATGGCACGTGTTAGGACGCATAAGGACATGGCCATAGCACGTGTCCGGACGCGTCAGGACATGGAAGGGCGTGGCCATGGCACGAGTCGGGACGTCGCAGGACATGGCAGGGCGTGGCCATGGCACGAGTCAGGACGTCGCAGGATGCATCAAGACATGGCCATGGCACTTGTCAAGACGCGTCAGGACATGGCAGGGCGTGGCCATGGCACGAGTCGGGACATCGCAGGACATGGCAAGGCGTGGCCATGGCACGAGTCCGGACGTCGCAGGACGTTTCAGGACATGGCCATGGCACGTGTCAGGACGCATCAGGACATGGCAGGGCGTGGCCATGGCACGAGTCGGGACGTCGCAGGACATGGCAGGGCGTGGCCATGGCACGAGTCGGGACGTTGCAGGACGTGTCAGAACATGGCCATGGCACGTGTCAGGACGCGTCAGGACATGGCAGGGCGTGACCATGGCACGAGTCAGGACGTCGCAGGACATGGCAGGATATGGCCATGGTACGTGTCAGGACGCGTCAGGACATGGCCATAGCATATGTCCGGACGCGTCAGGACATGGAAGGGCGTGGCCATGGCACGAGTTGGGACGTCCCAGGACATGGCAGGGCGTGGCCATGGCACGAGTCGGGACGTGGCAGGGCGTGGTCATGGCACGAGTCAGGACGTCGCAGGACATGGCAGGATATGGCCATGGTACGTGTCAGGACGCGTCAGGACGTGGCAGGGCGTGGCAATGGCACGAGTCGGGACGTTGCAGGATGTGTCTGGACATGGCCATAGCACGTGTCAGGACGCGTCAGGACATGGCCAAGGCACGGGTCAGGACGCATCAGAACATGGCAGGACGTCACAGGACATGGCCATGGCACGCGTCAGGACATAGCAGGGCGTGGCCATGGCACGAGTCGGGACGTCGCAGGACATGGCAGGGCGTGGCCATGGCACGAGTCGGGACGTCGCAGGACGTGTCAGGACATGGCCATGGCACGTGTCAGGACGCGTCAGGACATGGCAGGGCGTGGCCATGGCACGAGTCGGGACGTCGCAGGACATGGCAGGGCGTGGCCATGGCACGAGTCGGGACGTCGCAGGATGCGTCAGGACATGGCCATGGCACGTGTCAGGACGCATCAGGATATGGCCATGGCACGTGTTAGGACGCATAAGGACATGGCCATAGCACGTGTCCGGACGCGTCAGGACATGGAAGGGCGTGGCCATGGCACGAGTCGGGACGTCGCAGGACATGGCAGGGCGTGGCCATGGCACGTGTCAGGACGCATCAGGACATGGCCATGGCACTTGTCAGGACGCGTCAGGACATGGCAGGGCGTGGCCATGGCACGAGTCGGGACGTCGCAAGACATGGCAGGGCGTGGCCATGGCACGAGTTGGGACGTCGCAGGACGTTTCAAGACATGGCCATGGCACGTGTCAGGACGCATCAGGACATGGTAGGGTGTGGCCATGGCACGAGTCGGGACGTCGCACGAAATGGAAGGGCGTGGCCATGGCACGAGTCGGGACGTCGCAGGATGCGTCAGGACATGGCCATGGCACGTGTCAGGACGCATAAGGACATGGCCATAGCACGTGTCCGGACGCGTCAGGACATGGAAGGGCGTGGCCATGGCACGAGTCGGGACGTCGCAGGACATGGCAGGGCGTGGCCATGGCACGAGTCGGGACGTCGCAGGATGCATCAGGACATGGCCATGGCACTTGTCAAGACGCATTAGGACATGGCAGGTCGTGGGCATGGCACGAGTCGGGACGTCGCAGGACAAGGCAGGGCGTGGCCATGGCCCGATTCGGGACGTCGCAGGACGTTTTAGGACATGGCCATGGAATGTGTCAGAACGCATCAGGACATGGCAGTGCGTGGCCATGGCACGAGTCGGGACGTCACAGGACATGGCACGGCGTGGCCATGGCACGAGTCGGGACGTTGCAAGCTGTGTCAGAACATGGCCATGGGACGTGTCAGGATGCGTCAAGACATGGCAGGGCGTTACCATGGCACGAGTCAGGACGTCGCAGGACATGGCAGGATATTGCAATGGTACGTGTCAGGACGCGTCAGGACATGGCCATGGCATGCGTCAGGACGTGGCAGGGCATGGCTATGGCACGAGTTAGGACGTCGCAGGACATGGCCATGGCACGCGTCAGGACGTGGCAGGGCGTGGTCATGGCACGAGTCAGGACGTCGCAGGACATGGCAGGATATGGCCATGGTACGTGTCAGGAGGCGTCTGGACGTGGCCATGGTACTTGTCAAGACGCGTCAGGACATGGCCATGGCACGTGTCAGGACATGGCCATGGCACGTGTCAGGACGCATCAGAACATGGCAGGGCGTGGCCATGGCACGAGTCAGGACGTCGCAGGGCGTGGCAATGGCATGAGTCGGGATGTCGCAGGACGTGTCTGGACATGGCCATAGCACGTGTCAGGACGCGTCAGGACATAGCAGGGCGTGGCCATGGCACGAGTCGGGACGTCGCAGGACATGGCAGGTTATGGCCATGGTACTTGTCAGGACGCGTCAGGACATGGCCATGGCACGCGTCAGGACGTGGCAGGGTGTGGCCATGGCACGAGTCAGTATGACGCAGGACGTGGCAGGGCGTGGTCATGGCATAAGTTAGGACATTGCATGACATGGCACAAGTCGGGACGTTGCAGGACAAGGCAGGGTGTGGCCATGGCACGAGTGGGAACGTCGCAGGAGGCGTCAGGACATGGCCATGGCACGTATTAGGACGCATCAGAATGTGGCCATGGCACGTGTTAGGACGCATAAAGACATGGCCATAGCACGTGTCCGGACGCGTCAGGACATGGAAGGGCGTGGCCATGGCACGAGTTGGGACGTCGCAGGACATGGCAGGGTGTGGCCATGGCACGTGTCAGGACGCATCAGGACATGGCCATGGCACTTGTCAAGACGCGTCAGGACATGGCAGGGCTTGGCCATGCCACGAGTCGGGACGTCGCAGGACATGGCAGGGCGTGGCCATGGCACGAGTCGGGACGTCGCAGGACATGGCAGGGCGTGGCCATAGCACGAGTCGGGACGTCGCAGGATGCGTCAGGACATGGCCATGGCACGTGTCAGGACGTATAAGGATATGGCCATGGCACGTATCTGGATGCATAAGGACATGGCCATAGCATGTTTCCGGACGCGTCAGGACATGGAAGAGCTTGGCCATGGCACGAGTCGGGACGTCGCACAACATGGCACGGCGTGGCCATGGCACGAGTCAGAACGTCGCAGGATGTGTCAGGACATGGCCATGGCACGTATCAGGACGCGGCAGGACATGGCAGGGCATGGCCATGGCACGAGCCGCGACATCGTAGGACATGGCAGGGAGTGGCCATGGCACAAGTCAGGATGTCGCAGGACGTGGCAGGGCGTGGTCATGGCATAAGATATGACATTGCATGACATGGCACGAGTCGGGACGTCGCAGGACATGGCAGGGCGTGGCCATGGCACGAGTCGGAACGTCGCAGGGTGCGTCAGGACATGGCCATGGCACGTATCAGGACGCATCAGGATGTGGCCATGGCACGTGTTAGGAAGCATAATAACATGGCCATAGCACGTGTCCGGAAGCGTCAGCACATAGAAGGACGTGGCCATGGCAGGAGTCGGGACGTCACAGGGCTAGGCAGGGCATGGCCATGGCACGTGTCAGGACGTATAAGAACATGGCCATAGCATGTGTCCGGACGCGTCAAGACATGGAAGGGCGTGGCCATGGCACGAGACGGGACATCGCAGGACATGGCAGGGCGTGGCCATGGCACGAGTCGGAACGTCGCAGGATGCGTCAGGACATGGCCATAGCATGTGTCAGGACGCGACAGGACATGGCAGGGCGTGGCCATGGCACGAGTCGGGACGTCGCAGGACATGGCAGGGCGTGGCCATGACACGAGTCGGAACGTTGCAGGATGCGTCAGGACATGGCCATGGCACGTATTTGGACGCATCAGGATGTGGCCATGGCACGTGTTAGGACGCATAAGGACATGGCCATAGCACGTGTCCGGACGCGTCAGGACATGGATGGGCGTGGCCATGGCACGAGTCAGGACGTCGCAGGACATGGCAGGGTGTGGCCATGGCACGTGTCATGACGCATCAGGACATGGCCATGGCACTTGTCAAGACGCGTCAGGACATGGCAGGGCTTGGCCATGGCACGAGTCGGGACGTCGCAGGACATGGCAGGGCGTTGCCATAGCACGAGTCGGGACGTCGCAGGATGCGTCAAGTCATGGCCATGGCACGTGTCAGGACGTATCAGGATATGGCCATGGCACTTATCTGGACGCATAAGGACATGGCCATAGCATGTGTCCGGACGCGTCAGGACATGGAAGAGCGTGGCCATGGCACGAGTCGGGACGTCGCACGACATGGCACGGCGTGGCCATGGCACGAGTCGGAACGTCGCAGGATGCGTCAGGCATAAGATATGACATTGCATGACATGGCACGAGTCGGGACGTCGCAGGACATGGCAGGGCGTGGCCATGGCATGAGTTGGGACGTCGCAGGACATGGCCATGGCACGTGTCCATAGCACGCGTCAGGACATGGCCATGGCACGCGTCAGGACATGGCCATGGCACGTGTCAGGACGCATCAGAACAAGCAGGGCGTGGCCATGGCACGAGTCAGGACGTCGGCAGGGCGTGGCAATGGCACAAGTCGGGACGTCGCAGGACGTGTTCAGGACATGGCCATAGCATGTGTCCGGACGCGTCAGGACATGGAAGAGCGTTGCCATGGCACGAGTCGGGACGTCGCACGACATGGAACGGCGTGGCCATGGCACGAGTCGGAACGTCGTAGGATGCGTCAGGACATGGCCATGGCACGTACCAGGATGCGGCAGGACATGGCAGGGCGTGGCCATGGCACGAGCCGGGACGTCGTAGGACATGGCAGGGAGTGGCCATGGCATGAGTCAGGATGTCGCAGGACGTGGCAGGGTGTGGTCATGGCATAAGATATGATATTGCATGACATGGCACGAGTCGAGACGTTGCAGGACATGGCAGGGCGTGGCCATGGCACGAGTCGGAACGTCGCAGGGTGCGTCAGGATATGGCCATGGCACGTATCAGGAAGCATAATGACATGGCCATAGCACGTGTCCGGACGCGTCAGCACATAGAAGGGCGTGGCCATGGCAGGAGTCGAGACGTCACAGGGCATGGCAGGGCATGGCCATGGCACGTGTCAGGTTGCATAAGAACATGGCCATAGCATGTGTCCGGACGCGTCAGGACATGGAAGGGCGTGGCGATGGCACGAGTCGGGACATCGCAGGACATGGCAGGGCGTGTCCATGGCACGAGTCGGAACGTCGCAGGATGTGTCAGGACATGGCCATAGCATGTGTCAGGACGCGGCAGGACATGGCAGGGCGTGGCCATGACACGAGTCGGAACGTAGCACGATATGGCAGGGCGTGGCCATGGCACGAGTCGGGACCTCGCAGGACGTGTCAGGACATGGCCATGGCACGTGTCAGGACGCGTCATGACATGGCAGGGCGTGACCATGGCACGAGTCAGGACGTCGCAGGACATGGCAGGACATTGCAATGGTACGTGTTAGGACGCGTCAGGACATGGCCATGGCACTTGT
This sequence comes from Nicotiana benthamiana, assembly GCA_034376525.1. Taxonomy (NCBI): domain Eukaryota; kingdom Viridiplantae; phylum Streptophyta; class Magnoliopsida; order Solanales; family Solanaceae; genus Nicotiana; species Nicotiana benthamiana. Next base: position 84,866 of record JAXGFW010000108.1, on the reverse strand, counting down.
AAAGACGCGTCAGAACATGGCAGGGCATGGCCATGGCACGAGTTGGGACCTCGCAGGACGTATCAAAACATGGCCATGGCACGTGTCAGGACACAGCAGGACGTCGCAGGACATGGCAGGATATGGCCATGGTACGTGTCAGGACGCGTCAGGACATGGCCATGGCACTTGTCAAGACGCGTCAGGACATGGCCATGGCACGTGTCAGGACATGGCCATGGCACGTGTCAGGACGCGTCAGGACATGGCAGGGCGTGGCCATAGCACGAGTCGGGACGTCGCAGGATGCGTCAGGACATGGCCATGGCACGTGTCAGGACGTATCAGGATATGGCCATGGAACGTATTTGGACGCATAAGGACATGGCCATAGCATGTGTCCGGACGCGTCAGGACAAGGAAGAGCGTGGCCATGGCAGGAGTCGGGACGTCGCACGACATGGCACGGCGTGGCCATGGCACGAGTCGGAACGTCGCAGGATGCGTCAGGACATGGCCATGGCACGTATCAGGACGCGACATGACATGGCAGGGCGTGGCCATGGCACGAGCCGGGACGTCGCAGGACATGGCATGGCGTGGCCATGGCACGTGTCAAGACGCGTCAGGACATGGCAGGGCGTGGCCATGGCACGAGTCAGGACATCGGAGGACATGGCAGGGCGTGGCCATGGCACGAGTCAGGACATCGCAAGACATGGCAGGGCGTGGCCATGGCACGAGTCAGGACGTCGCAGGATGCGTCAGGACATGGCCATGGCACGTGTCAGGACGCGTCTGGTCATGGCAGGGTGAGGCCATAGCACGAGTCTGGATGTCGCAGGAAGGACATGGCCATAGCATGTGTCCGGACGCGTCAGGACATGGAAGAGCGTGGCCATGGCACGAGTGGGACGTTGCACGACATGGCACGGGGTGGCCATGGCACGAGTCGGAACGTCGGAGGATGTGTCAGGACATGGCCATGGCACGTATCAGGACGCGGCAGGACATGGCAGGGCGTGGCCATGGCACGAGTCGGGACGTCGCAGGACATGGCAGGGCGTGGCCATGGCACGAGTCGGGACGTCGCAGGACGTGTCAGGACATGGCCATGGCACGTGTCAGGACGCGTCATGACATGGCAGGGCGTGGCCATGGCACGAGTCGGGACGTCGCAGGACATGGCAGGGCGTGGCCATGGCACGAGTCGGAACGTCGCAGGATGCGTCAGGACATGGCCATGGCACGTATCAGGACGCATCAGGATATGGCCATGGCACGTGTTAGGACGCATAAGGACATGGCCATAGCACGTGTCCGGACGCGTCAGGACATGGAAGGGCGTGGCCATGGCAGGAGTTAGGACGTCACAGGACATGGCAGCGCATGGCCATGGCACGTGTCAGGACGTATAAGAACATGGCCATAGCATGTGTCCGGACGCGTCAGGACATGGAAGGGCATGACCATGGCACGAGACGGGACATCGCAGGACATGGCACGAGTCGGAACGTCGCAGGATGCGTCAGGACATGGCCATAGCATGTGTCAGGTTGCGGCAGGACATGGCAGGGCGTGGCCATGGCACGAGTCGGGACGTCGCAGGACATGGCAGGGCGTGGCCATGACACGAGTCGGAACGTCGCAGGTTGCGTCAGGACATGGCCATGGCACTTATCAGGACGCATCAGGATATGGCCAAGGCACATGCTAGGACGCATCAGGACATGGCGATGGCACTTGTCAAGACGCGTCAGAACATGTCAGAGCATGGCCATGGCACGAGTCGGGACGTCGCAGGACATGGCAGGGCGTGGCCATGGCACGTGTCAGGACGCGTCAGGACATGGCCATGGCACGAGTCGGGACGTCGCAGGACATGGCAGGGCGTGGCCATGGCACGAGTCGGGACGTCGCAGGACGTGTCAGGACATGGCCATGGCATGTGTCAGGACGCGTCAGGACATGGCAGGGCGTGGCCATGGCACGAGTCGGGACGTCGCAGGACATGGCAGGGCGTGGCCATGGCACGAGTCGGGACGTCGCAGGACGTGTCAGGACATGGCCATGGCACGTGTCAGGACGCGTCAGGACATGGCAGGGCGTGGCCATGGCACGAGTCAGGACGTCGCAGGACATGGCAGGATATGGCCATGGTACGTGTCAGGACGCGTCAGGACATGTAAGGGCATGGCCATGGCACGAGTCAGGACGTCGCAGGACATGGCAGGGCGTTGCCATGGCACGAGTCAAGACGTCGCAGGACATGGCAGGATATGGCCATGGTACGTGTCAGGACGCGTCAGGACATGGCCATGGCACGCGTCAGGACGTGTCAGGGAGTGGCCATGGCACGAGTCGGGACGTCGCAGGACATGGCAATGCGTGGCCATGGCACGAGTCGGGACGTTGCAGGACATGGCAGGGCGTGGCCATGGCACGTGTCAGGACGCATCATAACATGGCCATGGCACGTGTCAGGACGCGTCAGGACATGGAAGGGCGTGGCCATGGCAAGAGTCAGGACACCGCAGGACGCGTCAGGACATGGCCATGGCACGTGTCAGGACGCATCAGGACATGGCAGGGCGTGGCCATGGCACGAGTCGGGACGTCGCAGGACATGGCAGGGCGTGGCCATGGCACGAGTCGGAACGTCGCAGGATGCGTCAGGACATGGCCATGGCACGTATCAGGACGCATCAGGATATGGCCATGGCACGTGTTAGGACGCATAAGGACATGGCCATAGCACTTGTCCGGACGCGTCAGGACATGAAAGGGCGTGGCCATGGCACGAGTCGGGACGTCGCAGGACATGGCAGGGCGTGGCCATGGCACGAGTCGGGACGTCGCAGGACATGGCAGGGCGTGGCCATGGCACGAGTCGGGACGTCGCAGGATGCGTCAGGACATGGCCATGGCACGTGTCAGGACGTATCAGGACATGGCCATGGCACGTGTCAGGACGCGTCAGGACATGGCAGGGCGTGGCCATGGCACGAGTCGAGACGTCGCAGGACATGGTAGGGCGTGGCCATGGCATGAGTCGAGACGTCGCAGGATGCATCACGACATGGCCATGGCACGTGTCAGGACGCATCAGGATATGGCCATGGCACGTGTTTGGACGCATCAGGACATGGCTATGGCACGTGTTTGGACCCATTAAGACATGGCAGGGCGTGGCCATGGCACGAATCAGGGACGTCGCAGGACATGGCAGGGCGTGGCCATGGCACGAGTCGGGACGTCGCAGGACGTGTCAGGACATGGCCATGGCACGTGTCAGGACGCGTCAGGACATGGCAGGGCGTGGCCATGGCACGAGTCGGGACGTCGCAGGACATGGCAGGGCGTGGCCATGGCACGAGTCGGGACGTCGCAGGACGTGTCAGGACATGGCCATGGCACGTGTCAGGACGCGTCAAGACATGGCAGGGCGTGGCCATGGCACGAGTCCGGACGTGTCAGGACATGGCAGGGCGTGGCCATGGCACGAGTCGGAACGTCGCAGGATGCGTCAGGACATGGCCATGGCACGTATCAGGACACATCAGGATATGGCCATGGCACGTGTTAGGACGCATAAGCATATGGCCATAGCACGTGTCCGGACGCGTCAGGACATGGAATGGCATGGCCATGGCACGAGTCGAGACGTCGTAGGACATGTCCATGGCACTTGTCAAGACGTGTCAGGAAATGGCAGGGCGTGGCCATGGCACGAGTCGCGACGTCGCAGGACATTGCAGGGCGTGGCCTTGGCCCGAGTCGGGATGTTGCAGGACGTTTCAGGACATGGCCAAGGAATGTGTCAGGACGCATCAGGACATGGCAAGGCGTTTCCATGGCACGAGTCGGGACGTCACAATACATGGCAAGGCGTGGCCATGGCACGAGTCGGGACGTTGCAGGACGTGTCAGAACATGGCCATGGCACGTGTCAGGACGCGTCAGGACATGGCAGGGCGTTACCATGGCACGAGTCAGGACGCCGCAGGACATGGCAGGATATTGCAATGGTACGTGTCAGGACGCGTCAGGACATGGCCATGGCAAGCGTCAGGACGTGGCAGGGCATGGCTATGGCACGAGTCAGGACGTCGCAGGACATGGCCATGGCACGCGTCAAGACATGGCTGGGCGTGGTCATGGCACGAGTCAGGACGTCGCAGGACATGGCAGGATATGGCCATGGTACGTGTCAGGACGCGTCAGGACGTGGCCATGGTACGTGTCAAGACGCGTCAGGACATGGCCATGGCACGTGTCAGGACATGGCCATGGCACGTGTCAGGACGCATCAGAACATGGCAGGGCGTGGCCATGGCACGAGTCAGGACGTCGCAGGGTGTGGCAATGGCACGAGTCGGGACGTCGCAGGGTGTGGCAATGGCACGAGTCGGGACGTCGCAAGACGTGTCAAGACATGGCCATGGCACATGTAGGGACGCATCAGGAAATGGCCATAGCACGTGTCAAGATGCGTCCGGACATGGCAGTGCGTGGCTATGACACGAGTCAGGACGTAGCACGATATGGCAGGGCGTGGCCATGGCACGAGTCGGGACCTCGTAGGACGTGTTTGGACATGGCCATGGCACGTATCAGGATGCATCAGGACATGGCAGGGCGTGGCCAGAGCACGAGTCATGATGTCACAGGATATGGCAGGATATGGCCATGGTACGTGTCAGGACGCATCAAGACATGGCAGGGCGTGGCCATGCCACGGGTCAAGACGTCCCACGACATGGCAGGTTATGGCCATGGTACTTTTCAGGACGCGTCAGGACATGGCCATGGCACGCGTCAGGACGTTGCACGGTGTGGCCATGGCACGAGTCAGGATCTCGCAGGATGTGGCAGGGCGTGGTTATGGCATAAGTTAGGACATTGCATGACATGGCACAAGTCGGGACGCCGCAGGACATGGAGGGCGTGGCCATGGCACGAGTCGGAACGTCGCAGGATGCGGCAGGACATGGCCATGGCACGTATTAGGAAGCATCAAGATGTGGCCATGGCACGTGTTAGGACGCATAAGGACATGGCCATAGCACGTGTCCGGACGCGTCAGGACATGGAAGGGCGTGGCCATGGTACGAGTCGGGGCGTCGCAGGACGTGGCAGGGTGTGGCCATGGCACGTGTCAGGACGCATCAGGACATGGCTATGGCACTTGTCAAGACGCGTCAGGACATGGCAGGGCGTGGTCATGGCACGAGTCGAGACGTCGCAGGATATGGCAGGGCGTGGCCTTGGCACGAGTCGGGACGCCGCAGGACATGGCAAGGCGTGGCCATAGCACGAGTCGGGACGTCGCAGGATGCGTCAGGACATGGCCATGGGACGTGTCAGGACGTTTCAGGATATGGCCACGGCACGTATCAGGACGCATAAGGACATGGCCATAGCATGTGTCCGGACGCGTCAGGACATGGGAGAGCATGGCCATGGAACGAGTCGGGACGTCGCACGACATGGCACGACGTGGCTATGGCACGAGTCGGAACGTCGCAGGATGCGTCAGGACATGGCCATGGCACGTATCAAGACGCGGCAGGACATGGCAGGGCGTGGCCATGGCACGAGCCGGGACGTCGTAGGACATGGCAGGGAGTGGCCATGGCACGAGTCAGGATGTCGCAGGACGTGGCAGGGCGTGGTCATGGCATAAGATATGACATTGCATATCATGGCACGAGTCGGGACGTCGTAGGACATGGCAAGGCGTGGCCATGGCACGAGTCGGAACGTCGCAGGGTGCGTCAGGACATGGCCATGGCACGTATCAGGACGCATCAGGATGTGGCCATGGCACGTGTTAGGACGCATAATGACATGGCCATAGCACGGCCATAGCACGTGTCCGGACGCGTCAGGACATGGAAGGGCGTGGCTATGGCACGAGTCAGGACGACGCAGGACATGGCCATGGCACGAGTCAAGACGGCGCAAGACATGGCAGGAGATGGCCATGGTATGTGTCTGGACGCGTCAGGACATGGCCATGGCACGCGTCAAGACGTGGCAGGGTGTGGCCATGGCACGAGTCAGGACGTCGCAGGACATGGCCATGGCACGCGTCAGGACGTGCATGGGCGTGGTCATGGCACAAGTTATGACGTCGCAGGACATGGCATGACATGGCCATGGCACGTGTCAGGACGCGTCAGGACATGGCAAGGCGTGGCCATGGCACGAGTCGGGATGTCACAGGACATGGCAGGGCGTGGCCATGGCACGAGTCGGGACGTCGCAGGACATGGCAGGGCGTGGCCGTGGAACGAGTCGGGACGTCGCAGGATGCGTCAGGACATGGCCATGGCACGTGTCAGGACCCATCACGATATGGCATGGCACGTGTCAGGACGCATAAGGACATGGCCATAGCACGTGTCCGGACGACTCAGGACATGGAAGGGCGTGGCCAAGGCACGAGTCGGGACGTCGCAGGATATGGCAGGGCGTGGCCATGGCACGTGTAGGGACGCATCAGGACATGTCCATGGCACTTGTCAAGACGCGTCAAGACATAGCAAGGCGTGGCAATGGCACGAGTCGGGACGTAGCAGGACATGGCAGGGTTTGACCATGGCACGAGTCGGGACGTCGCAGGACGTGTCAGGACATGGCCATGGCACGTGTCCGGACGCGTCATGACATAGCCGGGCGTGGCCATGGCACATGTCGGGACGTCGCAGGACATGGTAGGGCTTGGCCATGGCACGAGTCGGGACCTCGCAGGATGTGTTAGGACATGGCCATGGCAAGTGTCAGGACGTGGCAGGGCATGGCTATGGAACGAGTCAGGACGTCGCAGGACATGGCCATGGCACGCGTCAGGGCGTGGCAGGGCGTGGTCATGGCACGAGTCAGGACTTCACAGGACATGGCAGGATATGGCCATGATACATGTGAGAACGTGTCAGGAAGGACATGGCCATGGCACGTGTCAGGACATGGCCATGGCACGTGTCAGGACATGGCCATGGCACGTGTAAGGACGCATCAGAACATGGCAGGGCGTTGCCATGGCACGAGTCAGGACGTCGCAGGGCGTGGCAATGGCACGAGTCAGGACGTCGCAGGACGTGTCAGGACATGGCCATAGCACGTGTCAGGACGCGTCAGGACATGGCAGGGCGTGGCCATGGCACGAGTCGGGACGTCGCAGGACATGGCAGGGCGTGGCCATGGCACGTGTAGGGACGCATCAGGACATAGCAGGGCGTGGCCATGGGACGAGTCGGGACGTCGCAGGACATGGCAGTGCGTGGCCGTGGCACGAGTCGGGACGTCGCAGGACGTGTCAGGACATGGCCATGGCACGTGTCAGGACGCGTCAAGACGTGGTTGGGCGTGGCCATGGCACGAGTCCGGACGTGTCAGGACATGGCAGGGCGTGGCCATGGCACGAGTCAGAACGTCGCCGGATGCGTCAGGACATGGCCATGGCACGTATCAGGACGCATCAGGATATGGCCATGGCACGTGTTAGGACGTATAAGGACATGGCCATAGCACGTGTCCGAACGCGTCAGGACATGGAAGTGGCACTTGTCATGACGCTTCAGGACATGGCATGGCGTGACCATGGCACGAGTCGGGACGTCGCAGGACATGGCAGGGCGTGGCCTTGGCCCGAGTCGGGACGTCGCAGGACATGGCAGGGCGTGGCCTTGGCCCGAGTCGGGACGTTGCAGGACGTTTCAGGACATGGCCAAGGAACGTGTCAGGACGCATCAGGACATGGCAAGGCGTTGCCATGGCACGAGTCGGGACGTCACAATACATGGCAGGGCGTGGCCATGGCACGAGTCGGGACGTTGCAGGACGTGTCAGAACATGGCCATGGCACGTGTCAGGACGCGTCAGGACATGGCAGGGCGTTACCATGGCACGAGTCAGGACGTCGCAGGACATGGCAGGATATTGCAATGGTACGTGTCACGACACGTCAGGACATGGCCATGGCAAGCGTCAGGACGTGGCAGGGCATGGCTATGGCACGAGTCAGGACGACGCAGGACATGGCCATGGCACGCGTCAGGACGTGGCAGGGCGTGGTCATGGCACGAGTCAGGACGTCGCAGGACATGGCAGGATATGGCCATGGTACGTGTCAGGACTTGGCCATGGTACGTGTCACGACGCATCAGGACATGGCCATGGCACGTGTCAGGACATGGCCATGGCACGTGTCAGGACGCATCAGAACATGGCAAGGCGTGGCCATGGCACGAGTTAGGACGTCGCAGGGTGTGGCAATGGCACGAGTCGGGACATCACAGGACGTGTCAAGACATTGCCATAGCACGTGTCAGGATGCGTCAGGACATGGCAGGGTGTGGCTATGACACGAGTCAGGACGTAGCACGATATGGCAGGGCGTGGCCATGGCACGAGTCGGGACCTCGCAGGACGTGTCAGGACTTGGCCATGGCACGTGTCAGGACATGGAAGGGCGAGGCCATGCCACGAGTCAAGATGTCGCAGGACATGGCAGGATAAGGCCATGGTACGTGTTAGGACGCGTCAGGACATGGCCATGGCACGCGTCAGGATGTGGCAGGGTGTGGCCATGGCACGAGTCACGACGTCGCTGGACATGGCCATGGCACGCGTCAGGACGTGGCTGGGCATGGTCATGGCACGAGTCAGGACGTCGCAGGACATGGCAGGCTATGGCCATGGTACGTGTCAGGACGCGTCAGGACATGGCAGGGCGTGGCCATAGCACGAGTCAAGACGTCGCAAGACATTGCAGGATATGGCCATGGTACGTGTCTGGACGCGTCAGGACATGGCAGGGCGTGGCCATGCCACGAGTCAAGACGTCGCAGGACATGGCAGGATATGGCCATGGTACGTGTCAGGACGCGTCAGGACATGGCCATGGCACGCGTCAGGACGTGGCAGGGCGTGGCCATGGCACGAGTCGGGACGTCGCAGGACATGGCAGGGCGTGGCCATGGCACGAGTCGGGACGTTGCTGGACGTGTTTGTACATGGCCATGGCACGTGTCAGGACGCGTTCGGACATGGCAGGGCGTGGCCGTTGCACGAGTCGAGACGTCACAGGACATGGCAGGGCGTGGCCATTGCACGAGTCAGGGCGTTGCAGGACATGGCAGGGCGTGGCCATAGCACGAGTCGGGACGCATCAGGACATGGCCATGGCACGTGTCCGGACGCGTCAGGACATGGAAGGCATGGCCATGGCACGAGTCAGGACGTCGCAGGACATGGCAGGGCGTGGCCATGGCACATATATGGACGCATCAGGACATGGCCCTGGCACTTGTCATGACGCGTAAGGACATAGCAGGGCGTGGCCATGGCACGAGTCGGGACGTCGCAGGACATGGCAGGGCATGGCCATGGCCCGAGTCGGGACGTTGCAGGACGTTTCAGGACATGGCCATGGAACGTGTCAGGACGCATCAGGACAAGGCAGAGCATGGCCATGGCACGAGTCGGGACGTCACAGGACATGGCAGGGCGTGGCCATGGCACGAGTCGGGACGTCGCAGGATGCGTCAGGACATGGCCATGGCACGTGTCAGGACGCATCAGGATATGGCCATGGCACGTGTCAGGACGCATAAGGACATGGCCATAGCACGTGTCCGGACGCGTCAGGACATGGCAGGGCGTGGCCATGGCACGAGTCGGGACGTCGCAGGACATGGCAGGGCGTGGCCATGGCACGAGTCGGGACGTTGCAGGACGTGTCAGGACATGGCCATGGCACTTGTCAAGACGCGTCAAGACATAGCAAGGCGTGGCAATGGCACGAGTCGGGACGTCGCAGGACATGGCAGGGCGTGGCCATGGCACGAGTCGGGACATCGCAGAACGTTTCAACATGGCCATGGCACCTGTAAGAACGCGTCAAGACATGGCAGGGTGTGGCCATGGCACGAGTCGGGACGTTGCAGGACATGGCAGGGCATGGCCATGGCACGAGTCGAGACCTCGCACGACATGTCAGGACATGGCCATGGCACGTGTCAGGTCACGGCAGGACATGGCAGAGCGTGGCAATAGCACTAGTCAAGATGTCACAGGACATGGCAGGATATGGCCATGGTACGTGTCAGGACGCGTCAGGACATGGCAGGGCGTGGCCATGGCACGAGTCGGGACCTCGCAGGACGTGTCAAGACATGGCCATGGCACGTGTCAGGACGCGTCAGGACATGGGAGGGCGTGGCCATGGCACGAGTCGGGACGTCGCAGGACATGGCAGGGTGTGGCGATGGCACGAGTCAGGATATCGCAAGACGTGGCAGGACGTGGTCATGGCATAAGTTAGGACATTGCATGACATGGCACAAGTCGGGACGTCGTAGGACATGGCAGGGCGTGGCCATGGCACGAGTCGTAACGTCGCAGGATGCGTCAGGACATGGCCATGGCACGTATTAGGACGCATCAGGATGTGGCCATGGCACGTGTTAGGACGCATAAGGACATGGCCATAGCACGTGTCCGGACGCGTCAGGACATGGAAGGGCGTGGCCATGGCACGAGTCGGGACGTCGCAGGACATGGCAGGGTGTGGCCATGGCACGTGTCAGGACGCATCAGGACATGGCCATGGCACTTGTCATAGCAGCATATAGCAGGATATGGCCATGGTACGTGTCAGGACGCGTCAGGACATGGCCATGGCACGAGTAGGGACGTCGCAGGACATGGCAGGGCGTGGCCATGGCACGAGTCGGGACGTCGCAGGACATGGCAGGGCGTGGCCATGGCACGAGTCGGAACGTCGCAGGATGCGTCAGGACATGGCCATGGCACGTATCAGGACGCATCAGGATATGGCCATGGCACGTGTTAGGACGCATAAGGACATGGCCATAGCACGTGTCCGGACGCGTCAGGACATGGAAGGGCGTGGCCATGGCACGAGTCGGGACGTCGCAGGACATGGCAGGGCGTGGCCATGGCACGTGTCAGGACGCATCAGGACATGGCCATGGCACTTGTCAAGACGCGTCAGGACATGGCAGGGCGTGGCCATGGCACGAGTCGGGACGTCGCAGGACATGGCAGGGCGTGGCCATGGCACGAGTCGGGCCGTCAGAGGACGTGTCAGGACATGGCCATGGCACGTGTAAGGACGCATCAAGACATGGCAGGGCGTGGCCATGGCACGAGTCGAGACATCGCAGGACATGGCAGGGCGTGGCCATGGCACGAGTCGGAACGTCGCAGGATGCGTCAGGACATGGCCATGGTACGTATCAGGACGCATCAGGATATGGCCATGGCACATGTTAGGACACATAAGGACATGGTCATGGCACGTGTCAGGACGTCAGGACATTGCAGGGCGTGGCCATGGCACTAGTCGGGACGTCGCAGGACATGGCAGGGCGTGGCCATGGCACGAGTAATGTCGTGTCAGGACATGGCTGGGCGTGGCCATGGCACGAGTCAGGACGTCGCAGGACATGGCCATGGCACGCGTCAGGACGTGCCAGGGCGTGGTCATGGCACAAGTTAGGACGCCGCAGGACATGGACATGGCACGTGTCAGGACGCGTCAAGACATGGCAGGGCGTGGCCATGGCACGAGTCAGGACGTCGCAGGACATGGCAGGGTGTGGCCATGGCACGAGTCGGGACGTCGCAGGACATGGCAGGGCGTGGCCATGGCACGTGTCAGGATGCATCAGGACATCGCCATGGCAATTGTCACGACGCGTCAGGACATGGCAGGGCGTGGCCATGGCACGAGTCAGGACGTCGCAGGATATGGCATGGCGTGGCCATGGCACGGGTCGGGACGTCGCCGGAGATGGCAAGGCGTCGCCATGGCACGAGTCGGGACGTCGCAGGACATGGAAGGATATGACCATGCTACGTGTTAGGACGCATCAGGACATGGCCATGGCACGCGTCAGGATGTGGCAGGGTGTGGCCATGGCACGAGTCAGTATGTCGCAGGACGTGGCAGGGCGTGTTCATGGCACAAGTTAGGACATTGCATGACATAGCAGGATATGGCCATGGTACGTGCTTGGACGCGTCGTGACGTGGAAGGGCGTATCCATGGCACGAGTCGAGACGTCGCAGGACATGGCAGGATGTGGCCATGGCACGAGTCGGGACCTCGCAGGACGTGTCAGGACATGGCCATGGCACGTGTCAGGACGCGGCAGGACATGGCAGGGCGTGGCCATGGCACGAGTCGGGACGTCGCAGGACATGGCAGGGCGTGGCCATGGTACGTGTCTGGACGCGTCAGCACATGAGCATGGCGCGGGTCAGGACATGGCAGGGTGTGGCCATGGCACGAGTCAGGACGTCGCAGGACATGGCCATGGCACGCGTCATGACGTGGCAGGGTAAGGTCATGGCACAATTTAGGACGTCGCCGGACATGGCCATAGCACGTGTCCGGACGCGCCAGGACATGGAAGGGCGTGGCCATGGCACGAGTCGGGACATCGCAGGACATGGCAGGGTGTGGCCATGGCACGTGTCAGGACGCATCAGGACATGGCCATGGCACTTGTCATAACGCGTCAGGACATGATAGGGCGTGTCCATGGCACGAGTCGGGACATCGCAGGGCATGGCCATGGCCCGAGTCGGACGTTGTAGCACGTTTCAGGACATGGCCATGGAACGTGTCAGGACACATCAGGACATGGCAGGGCATGGCCATGGCACGAGTCGGGACGTTGCAGGACGTGTCAGAACATGGCCATGGCACGTGTCAGGACGCGTCAGGACATGGCAGGGCATTTCCAAGGCACGAGTCAGGACGTCGCAAGACATGGCAGGATATTGCAATGGTACGTGTCACGACGCGTCAGGACATGGCCATGGCAAGCGTCAGGACGTGGCAGGGCATGTCTATGGCACGAGTCAGGACGTCGCAGGACATGGCCATGGCACGCGTCAGGACGTGGCAGGGCATGGTCATGGCACGAGTCATGACGTCGCAGGACATGGCAGGATATGGCCATGGTACGTGTCAGGAAGCGTCAGGACGTGGCCATGGTACGTGTCAAGACGCGTCATGACATGGCCATGGCACGTGTCAGGACATGGCCATGGCACGTGTCAGGACGCGTCAGAACAGGCAGGGCAAGGCCATGGCACGAGTCAGGACATCGCAGGGCGTGGCAATGGCACGAGTCGGGACGTCGCAGGACGTGTCAGGACATGGCCATAGCACGTGTCAGGACGCGTCAGGACATGGCAGGGCGTGGCCATGGCATGAGTCGGGACGTCACAGGACATGGCAGGGCGTGGCCATGGCACGTGTAGGGACGCATCAGGTAATGGCCAAGGCACTTTTCAAGACGCGTCAGGACATAGCAGGGCGTGGCCATGGCACGAGTTGGGACGTTGCTGGACATGGAAGGGCGTGGCCATGGCATGAGTCGGGACGTCGCAGGACGTGTTAGGACATGGCCATGGCACGTGTCAGGACGCGTGAAGACATGGAAGGGCGTGGCCATGGCACGAGTCGGGACGTCGCAGGACATGGCAGGGCGTGGCCATGGCACGAGTCGGAATGACGTAGGCTGTGTCAGGACATGGCCATGGCACGTATCAGGACGCATCAGGATATGGCCATGGCACGTGTTAGGACGCAAAAGGACATGGCCATAGCACGTGTCCGGACGCGTCAGGTCATGGAAGGGCGTGGCCATGGCACGAGTCGGGAAGTCGCAGGACATTGCAGGGCGTGGCCATGGCATGTGTCGGGACGCATCAGGACATGGCCATGGCACTTGTCAAGACGCGTCAGGACATGGCAGGGTGTGGCCATGGCACGAGTCAGGACGTCGCAGGACATGGCCATGGCACGTGTCAGGACGTGCCAGGGCGTGGTCATGGCACAAGTTAGGACGCCGCATGACATGGCAGGACATGGCCATGGCACGTGTCAGGACGCGTCACGACATGGCCGGGCGTGGCCATGGCACGAGTCGGGACGTCGCAGGACATGGCAGGGCGTGGCCATGGCACGTGTCAGGACGCATCAGGACATGGCCATGGAAATTGTCAAGACGCGTCAGGACATGGCAGGGCGTGGCCATGGCACGAGTCGGGACGTTGCAGGACATGGCAGGACATGGGCATGGCACGTGTCAGGACATGGCCATGGCACGAGTCGGGACGTCCCCGGAGATGGCAAGGCGTCGCCATGGCACGAGTCGGGACGTCGCAGGATGCGTCAAGACATGGCCATGGCACGTGTCAGGACGCATCAGGATATGGCCATGGCACGTGTCAGGACGCATAAGGACATGGCCATAGCATGTGTCCGGACGCGTCAGAACATGGAAGGGCGTGGCCTTGGCACGAGTCGGGACGTCGCAGGACATGGCAGGGCGTGGCCATGGCACGAGTCGGGACGTCGCCGGAGATGGCAAGGCGTCGCCATGGCACGTGTCAGGACGCGCAGGACGTGGCAGGGCGTGGTCATGTCACGCGTCAGGACGTTGCAGGACATGGCAAGATATGGCCATGGCACGAGTTGGGACCTCGCAGGACGCATAAGGACATGGCCATAGCATGTGTCATGACGCGTCAGAACATGGAAGGGCGTGGCCATGGCACGAGTCAAGATGTCGCAGGACATGGCAGGATATGGCCATGGTACGTGTCAGGACGTCGCAGGACATGGCAGGGCGTGGCCATGGCACGAGTCAGGACGCCTCGGGACATGGCCATGGCACGTGTTAGGACATGGCCGTGGCACGAGTCGGGACGTCGCAGGACATGGCAGGGTTGGCCATGGCACGAGTCGGGACCTCGCAGGACGTGTCAGAACATGGCCATGGCACGTGTCAGGACGCGTCAGGACATGGCATGGCATGGCCATAGCATGAGTCAAGATGTCACAGGACATGGCAGGATATGGCCATGGTACGTGTCAGTACGCGTCAGGACATGGCAGGGCGTGGCCATGCCACGAGTCAAGACGTCGCAGGACATGGCAGTATATGGCCATGCTACGTGTTAGGACGCATCAGGACATGGCCATGGCACGCGTCAGGAGGTGGCAGGGTGTGGCCATGGCACGAGTCAGGATGTCGCAGGACGTGGCAGGGCGTGGCCATGGCACGAGTCGGGACGTCGCAGGATGCGTCTGGACATGGCCATGGTACATGCCAGGACGCGTCGTGACGTGGAAGGGCGTGGCCATGGCACGAGTCGGGACGTCGCAGGACATGGCAGGATGTGGCCATGGCACGAGTCGGGACCTCGCAGGACGTATCAGGACATGGCCATGGCACGTGTCAGGACGCGTCAGGACATGGCAGGGCATGACCATGGCACGAGTCAAGACGTCGCAAGACATGGCAGGATATGGCCATGGTACGTGTCTAGACGCTTCAGGACATGAGCATGGCACGCGTCAGGACGTGGCAGGGTGTGGCCATGCCACGAGTCAGGACATCGCAGCACATGGCCATGGCACGCGTCATGACGTGGCAGGGTGTGGTCATGGCACACTTTAGGACGTCGCCGGACATGGACATGGCACGTGTCAGGACGTGGCAGGACATGGCAGGGCGTGGCCATGGCACGAGTCGGACGTCGCAGGACATGGCAGGGCGTGGCCATGGCACGAGTCGGAACGTCGCAGGATGCGTCAGGACATGGCCATGGCACGTATCACGACGCATCAGGATATGGCCATGGCACGTGTTAGGACGCATAAGGACATGGCCATAGCACGTGTCCGGACGCGCCAGGACATGGAAGGGCGTGGCCATGGCACGAGTCGGGACGTCGCAGGACATGGCAGGGCGTGGCCATGGCACTTGTCAAGACGCGTCAGGACATAGCAAGGCGTTGCAATGGCACGAGTCAGGTCATCGCAGGACATGGCAGGGCGTGGCCATGGCACGAGTCGGGACGTCGCAGGACGTTTCAGGACATGGCCATGGCACGTGTCAGGACGCATCAGGACATGGCAGGGCGTGGCCATGGCACGAGTCGGGACGTCACAGGACATGGCAGGGCGTGGCCATGGCACGAGTCGGGACGTTGCAGGACGTGTCAGAACATGGCCATGGCACGTGTCAGGACGCGTCAAGACATGGCAGGGCATGGCCATGGCACGAGTCAGGACGTCGCAGGACATGGCAGGACATGGCCATGGTACGTGTCAGGACGCGTCAGGACATGGCAGGGCGTGGCCATGCCAAGAGTCAAGACGTTGCAGGACATGGCAGGATATGGCCATGCTACGTGTTAGGACGTCGCAGGACATGGCCATGGCACGCGTCAGGACGTGGCAGGGCGTGGTCATGGCACGAGTCAGGACGTCACAGGACATGGCAGGATATGGCCATGGTACGTGTAAGGACGCGTCAGGACGTGGCCATGGTACGTGTCAAGACGCGTCAGGACATGGCCAAGGCACGTGTTAGGACATGGCCACGGCACGTGTCAGGACGCATCAGAACATGGCAGGGCGTGGCCATGGCACGAGTCAGGACGTCGCAAGACATGGCAGGGCGTTGCCATGGCACGAGTCGGGACCTCGCAGGACGTATCAGGACATGGCCATGGCACGTGCCAGGATGCGTCAGGATATGGCAGGGCGTAGCCATGGCACGAGTCGGTACGTCGCAGGACATGGGAGGGCGTAGCCATGGCACGTGTCAGGACGCATGAGGACATGGCCATGGCACGCGTCAGGACGTGGCAGGGCATGGCCATGGCACGAGTCAGGACATCGCAACACATGGCCAAGGCACGAGTCATGACGTGGCAGGGTGTGGTCAAGGCACACTTTAGGACGTCGCCGGACATGGCCATGGCACGTGTCAGGATGCGTCAAGACATGGACGAGCGTGGCCATGGCACGAGTCAGGAAGTCGTAGAACATGGCAGGGCGTGGCCATGGCACGAGTCTGAACGTTGCAGGAGGCGGTAGGACATGGCCATGGCATGTATCGGGACGCATCAGGATATGGCCATGGCACGTGTTTGGACACATAAGGATATGGACATAGCACGTGTCCAGATGCTTCAGGACATGGAAGGGCGTGGCCATGGCACGAGTCGGGACGTCGCAGGACATGGCAGGGCGTGGCCATGGCACATGCCAGGACTCATCAGGACATGGCCATGGCACTTGCATTGGCGCGTCAAGACATGGCAGGGCGTGGCCATGGCACGAGTTGGGACGTCGCAGGACATGGCAGGGCGTGGCCATGGCCCGAGTCCGGACGTTGCAGGACGTTTCAGGACATGGCCATGGAACGTGTCAGGACGTATCAGGACATGGCAGGGCGTTGCCATGGCACGAGTCGGGACGTCACACGACATGGCAGCGCGTGGCCATGGCACGAGTAGGGACGTTGCAGGACGTGTCATTACATGGCCATGGCACGTGTCAGGACGCGTCAGGACATGGCAGGGCGTAACCATGGCACGAGTCACGACGTCGCAGGACATGGCAGGGTGTGGCCATGGCACGAGTTAGGACGTCGCAGGACATGGCCATGGCACGAGTCGGGACATCGTAGGACATGGCAGGGCGTGGCCATGGCACGAGTCGGAACGTCGCAGGATGCGTCAGGACGTGGCCATGGCACGGGTCAGGACGTCGCAAGACATGGCAGGGCGTGGCCATAGCACGTGTCCGGACGCATCGGGACATGGAAGGGCGTGGCCATGGCACGAGTGAGGACGTCGCAAGACATGGCAGGGCGTGGGCATGGCATGAATCGGGACGTTGCAGGACATGGCAGGGCGTGGCCATGGCACGAGTCAGGACGTCGCAGGACGCATCAGGACATGGCCATGGCACTTGTCAAGACGCGTCAGGACATGGCAGGGTGTGGCCATGGCACGAGTCAGGACGTCGCAGGACATGACCATGGCACGCGTTAGGATGTACCAGGGCGTGGTCATGGCACAAGTTAGGACGCCGCATGACATGGCAGGACATGGCCATTGCACGTGTCAGGACGCGTCACGACATGGCCGGGCGTGGCCATGGCACGAGTCGGGACGTCGCAGGACATGGCAGGGTGTGGCCATGGCACGAGTCGGGACGTCGCAGGACATGGCAGGGCGTGGCCATGGCACGTGTCAGGACGCATCAGGACATGGCACGGCATGGCCATGACACGAGTCAGGACATCGCAGGACATGGCAGGGCGTGGCCATGGCACGAGTCGGGACGCGTCAGGACATGGCAGGGCGTGGCCATGGCACGAGTCGGGACGTCGCCGGAGATGGCAAGGCGTCGCCATGGCACGAGTCGGGACGTCGCAGGATGCGTCAAGACATGGCCATGGCACGTGTCAGGACGTGGCAGGGCGTGGACATGGCACAAGTTGGGATGTTGCAGGACGCATAAGGACATGGCCATAGCATGTGTCCGGACGCGTCAGAACATGGAAGGGCGTGGCCATGGCACGAGTCGGGACGTCGCAGAACATGGCAGGGCGTGACCATGGCACGTGTAGTGACGCATCAGGACATGGCTATGGCACTTGTCAAGAGGCGTCAAGACATAGCAAGGCGTGGCAATGGCACGAGTCGGGACGTCGCAGGACATGGCAGGGCGTGGCCATGGCATGAGTCAGGACGTCGCAGGACGTGTCAGAACATGGCCATGGCACGTGCCAGGACGCATCAAGACAAGGCAGGGCGTGGCCGTGGCACGAGTCGGGACGTCGCAGGACATGGCAGGGTTGGCCATGGCACGAGTCGGGACCTCGCAGGACGTGTCAGAACATGGCCATGGCACGTGTCAGGACGCGTCAGGACATGGCATGGCGTGGCCATGGCACGTGTCAGGACGAATCAGGACATGGCCATGACACGCTTCAGGACGCGTCAGGAGATGGCAGGGCGTGGCCATGGCACGAGTCGGGACATCGCAGGACATGGTAGGGCGTGGCCATGGCAGGAGTCGGGACGCATCAGGACATTGCCAAGGCACTAGTAAAGACGCGTCAGGACATGGCAGGGCGTGGCCATGGCACGAGTCCTGACGTCGCAGGACATGGCAGGGCGTGGCCATGGCACGAGTCAGGACGTCGTAGGACGTGTCAGGATATGGCCATGGTACGTGCCTGGACGCGTCGTGACGTGGAAGGGCGTGTCCATGGCACGAGTCGGGACGTCGCAGGACATGGTAGGATGTGGCCATGGCACGAGTCGGGACCTCGCAGGACGTATCAAGACATGGCCATGGCACGTGTCAGGACGCGGCAGGACATGGCAGGGCATGACCATGGCACGAGTCAAGACATCGCAAGACATGGAAGGATATGGCCATGGTACGTGTCTGGACGCGTCAGGACATGAGCATGGCGCGGGTCAGGACATGGTAGGGTGTGGCCATGGCACGAGTCAGGACGTCGCAGGACATGGCCATGGCACGCGTCATGACGTGGCAGGGTGTGGTCATGGCACAATTTAGGACGTCGCCAGACATGGCCATAGCACGTGTCCGGACGCGACAGGACATGGAAGGGCGTGGCCATGGCACGAGTCGGGACATCGCAGGACATGGCAGGGTGTGGCCATGGCACGTGTCAGGACGCATCAGGATATGGCCATGGCACTTGTCAAGACGCGTCAAGACATGGCAGGGCGTGGCCATGGCCTGAGTCGGGACATCGCAGGACGTTTCAGGACATGGCCATGGAACGTGTCAGAACGCATCAGGACATGGCATGGAATGCGTCAGGACGTGGCAGGGTGTGGCAATGGCACAGTCGGAACGCATCAGGACATGGCAGGGCGTTGCCATGGCACGAGTCGGGACGTCACAGGACATGGCAGGGCGTGGCTATGGCACGTGTCGGGACGTTGCAGGACGTGTCAGAACATGGCCATGGCACGTGTCAGGACGTGGCAGGATATTGCAATGGTACGTGTCAGGACGCGTCAGGACATGGCCATGGCACGTGTCAGGACGTGGCAGGGCATGGCTATGGCACGAGTCAGGACGTTGCAGGACATGGCCATGGCACGCGTCAGGACGTGGCAGGGCGTGGTCATGGCACGAGTCACGACGTCGCAGGACATTGCAGGACATGGCCATGGCACGTGTCAGGACGCGTCAGGACGTGGCCATGGCACTTGTCAAGAAGCTTCAGGACATGGCCATGGCACGTGTCAGGACGCATCAGAACATGGCAAGGCATGGCAATGGCACGAGTCGGGACGTCGCAGGACGTGTCAAGAAATGGCCATAGCACGTGCCTTGACGCGTCAGGATATGGCCATGGCACGTGTTAGGACGCATAAGGACATGGCCATAGCACGTGTCCGGATGCGTCAGGACATGGAAGGGCGTGGCCATGGCACGAGTCGGGACGTCGCAGGACATGGCAGAGCGCGGCCATGGCACGTGTAGGGACGCATCATGACATGGCCATGGCACTTGTCAAGACGCGTCAAGACATAGCAGGGCGTTGCCATGGCACGAGTCGGGATGTCGCAGGTCATGGCAAGGTTGGCCATGGCACGACTCGGGAAGTCGCAGGACGTGTCAGGACATGGCCATCGCACGTGCTAGGATGCGTCAAGACATGGCAGGGCGTGGCCATGGCACGAGTCGGGATGTCACAGGACATGGGAGGGCGTGGCCATGGCACGAGTCGGAACGCCGCAGGATACGTTAGGACATGGCCGTGGCACATATTAGGACGCATCAGGATATGGCCATGGCACGTGTTAGGACGCATACGAACATGGCCATAGCACGTGTCTGGACGCGTCAGGACATGGAAGGGCGTGGACATGGCATGAGTCGAGACGTCGTAGGACATGGCAGGGCGTGGCCATGGCACGTGTAGGGATGCATCAGGACATGGCCATGGCAGTTATCAAGACGCGTCAAGACAATGCAAGGTGTGGCAATGGCACGAGTAGGGACGTAGCCGGACATGGCCCTGGCACGCGTCAGGACGTACCAGGGCGTGGTCATGGCACGAGTCGGGACGTCGCAGGACGTGTCAGGACATGGCCATGGCACGTGTCAGGACGCGTCAAGACATGGCAGGGCGTGGCCATGGCACGAGTCGGGACGTCACAAGACATGGCAGCGCGTGGCCATGGCACGAGTCGTGACCTCGCAGGACGTGTTAGGACATGGCAAGATATGGCCATGGTACGTGTCAGGACGCGTCAGGACATGGCATGGCGTGGCCATGCCACGAGTCAAGACGTCGCAGGACATGGAAGGATATGGCCATGGTACGTGTCAGGACGCGTCAGGACATGGCCATGGCACGCGTCAGGACGTGGCAGGGTATGGCCATGGCCCGAGTCAGGATGTCGCAGGACGTGGCAGTGCGTGGTCATGCCACAAGTTAGGACATTGCATTACATGGCAGGATATGGCCATGGTACGTGCCAGGACGCATCAAGGCGTGGAAGGGCGTGGCCGTGGCACGAGTCGGGACGTCGCAAGACATGGATGGATATGGCCATGGCACGTGTCAGGACGCATCAGGATATGGCCATGGCACTTGTCAAGACTCGTCAAGACATGGCAGGTCGTGGCCATGGCCTGAGTCGGGACATCACAGGACGTTTCAGGACATGGCCATGAAACGTGTCAGAACGCATCTGGACATGGCAGGGCGTTGCCATGGCACGAGTCGGGACGTCACAGGACATGGCAGGGCGTGGCTATGGCACGTGTCGGGACGTTGCAGGGCGTGGCCATGGCACGAGTCGGGACGTCGCAGGACATGGCAGGGCGTGGCCATGGTATGTGTCAGGACGCGTGAGGACATGGCCATAGCACGCGTCTGGACGTAGCAGGGTTTTGCCATGGCACGAGTCAGGACGTTGCAGGACATGGCCATGGCACGCGTCAGGACGTGGCAGGGCGTGGTCATGGCACGAGTCACGACGTCGCAGGACATGGCCATGGCACGTGTCAGGACATGGCCATGGCACGTGTCAGGACGCATCAGAACATGGCAAGGCATGGCAATGGCACGAGTCGGGACGTCGCAGGACGTGTCAGGAAATGGCCATAGCACGTGCCTTGACGCGTCAGGATATGGCCATGGCACGTGTTAGGACGCATAAGGACATGGCCATAGCACGTGTCCGGATGCGTCAGGACATGGAAGGGCGTGGCCATGGCACGAGTCGGGACGTCGCAGGACATTGCAGGGCGTGGCCATGGCATGTGTCAGGACGCATCAGGACATGGCCATGGCACTTGTCAAGACGCGTCAGTTCATGGCAGGGTGTGGCCATGGCACGAGTCAGGACGTCGCAGGACAGGCCATGGCACGAGTCGGGACGTCGCAGGACATGGCAGGGCGTGGCCATGGCACGAGTCGGAACGTCGCAGGACATGGTAGGATATTCCCATGGTACGTATCAGGATGCGTTAGGACATGGCAGGGCGTGGCCATGCCACGAGTCAAGACGTCGCAGGACATGGCAGGATATGGCCATGGTACGTGTCAGGACGCGTGAGGACATGGCCATGGCACGCGTCAGGACATGGCAAGGCGTGGCCATAGAACGAGTCAAGACGTCGCAGAACATGGCAGGATATGGTAATGGTACGTGTCTGGAAGCGTCAGGACATGGCAATGGCACGCATCAGGATGTGGCAGGTTGTGGCAATGGCACGAGTCAGGATGTCGTAGGACATGGCCATAGCAAGCGTCAGGACGTGGCAGGGCGTGCTCATGGCACAAGTTAGGACATCGCAGGACATGGCAGGACATGGCCATGGCACGTGTCAGGACGCGTCAGGACATGGTAGGGCGTGGTCATGGCACGAGTCGGGACATCGCAGGACATGGCAGGGCGTGGCCATGGCACGAGTCGGGACGTCGCAGGACATGGCAGGGCGTGGCCATGGCACGTGTCAGGACGCATCAGGACATGGCCATGGAAATTGTCAAAACGCGTCAGGACATGGCAGGGCGTGGCCTTGGCACGAGTCGGGACGTCGCAGGACATGGCAGGGCGTGGCCATGGCACGAGTCGGGACGTCGCCGGAGATGGCAAGGCGTCGCCATGGCACGAGTCGGGACGTCGCAGGATGCGTCAAGACATGGCCATGGCACGTGTCAGGACGCATCAGGATATGGCCATGGCACGTGTCAGGACGCATAAGGACATGGCCATGGCACTTGTCGGGACGTCGTAGGACATGGCAGGACGTGGCAATGGCACAGTCGGGACCTCGCAGGACATGTAAGGACATAGCCATGGCACGTGTCAGGACGCGTCAGGACATGGCAGGGCGTGGCCATGCCATGTGTCAAGACGTTGCAGGATATGGCAAGACATGGCCATGGCGCGTGTGGACGTGACAGGGCGTGGCCATGGCACGTGTCAGGACGCATAAGGACATGGCCATAGCATGTGTCCGGACGCGTCAGAACATGGAAGGGCGTGGCAATGGCACGAGTCGGGACGTCGCAGGACATGGCAGGGCGTGGCCATGGCATGAGTCAGGACGTCGCAGGACGTGTCAGAACATGGCCATGGCACGTGCCAGGACGCATCAAGACAAGGCAGGGCGTGGCCGTGGCACGAGTCGGGACGTCGCAGGACGTATCAGGACATGGCCATGGCACTTGTCAAGACGTGTCAGGACATGGTAGGGCGTGGCCATGGCACGAGTCGGCACGTTGCAAGACATGGCAGGGCGTGGCCATGGCAGGAGTCAGGACGTCGCAGGATGTATCGGGACATGGCCATGGCACGTGTCAGGAAGCGTCAACAAATGGCAGGGCGTGGCCATGGCACGAGTCAAGACGTCGCAGGACATGGCAAGATATGTTCATGCTACGTGTTAGGACGCATCAGGACATGGCCATGGCACGCGTCAGGATGTGGCAGGGTGTGGCCATGGCACGAGTCAGGATGTCGCAGGACGTGGCAGGGCGTGTTCATGGCACAAGTTAGGACGTTGCATGACATAGCAGGATATGGCCATGGTACATGCCAGGACGCGTCGTGACGTGGAAGGGCGTGGCCATGGCACGAGTCGGGACGTCGCAGGGCGTGGAAATGGCATGAGTCGGGACATCCAAGGACGTGTCAGGACATGGCCATAGCACGTGTCAGGACTCGTCAGGACATGGCAGGGCGTGGCCATGGCATGAGTCGGAACGTCGCAGGACATGGCAGGGCGTGGCCATGGCACGTGTAGGGACGCATCAGGAAATGGCCATGGCACTTATCAAGACGCGTCAGGACATAACAGGGCATGGCTATGGCACGAGTCGGGACGTTGCTGGGCACGGCAGGGCGTGGCCAATGGCACGAGTCTGGACGTCGCAGGACGTGTCAGGACATGGCCATGGCACGTGACAGGACGCGTGAAGACATGGAAGGGCGTAGCCATGGCACGAGTCGGGACGTCACAGGACATGGCAGGGCGTGGCCATGGCACCAGTCGGAACGTCGTAGGCTGCGTCAGGACATGGCCATGGCACGTATCAGGACGCATCAGGAAATAGCCATGGCACGTGTTAGGACGCATAAGGACATGGCCATAGCACGTGTCCAGACGCTTCAGGACATGGAAGAGCATGGCCATGGCACGAGTCAAGACGTCGCAGGACATGGCAGGGCGTGGCCATGGCACGTGTCAGGACGCATCAGGACATGGCCATGGCACTTGTCATAAGGTTTCAGGACATGATAGGGCGTGTCCATGGCACGAGTCGGGACATCGCAGGACATGGCAGGGCATTGCCATGGCCCGAGTCGGACGTTGCAGCACGTTTCAGGACATGGCCATGGAACGTGTCAGGACACATCAGGACATGGCAGGGCATGGCCATGGCACGAGTCAGGACGTCACAGGACATGGTAGGGCGTGGCCATGGCACGAGTCGGGACGTCGCAGGACGTGTCAGAACATGGCCATGGCACGTGTCAGGACGCGTCAGGACATGGCAGGGTGTTTCCATGGCACGAGTCAGGACGTCGCAGGACATGGCAGGATATTGCAATGGTACGTGTCACGACGCGTCAGGACATGGCCATGGCAAGCGTCAGGACGTGGCAGGGCATGGCTATGGCATGAGTCAGGACGTCGCAGGACATGGCCATGGCACGCGTCAGGACGTGGCAGGGCGTGGTCATGGCACGAGTCATGACGTCGCAGGACATGGCAGGATATGGCCATGGTACGTGTCAGGACGCGTCAGGACGTGGCCATGGTACGTGTCAAGACGCGTCAGGACATGGCCATGGCACGTGTCAGGACATGGCCATGGCCCGTGTCAGGACGCATCAGAACATGGCAGGGCGTGGCCATGGCACAAGTCAGGACGTCGCAGGGCGTGGCAATGGCACGAGTCGGGATGTCGCAGTACGTGTCAGGACATGGCCATGGCACGTGTCAGGACGCGTCAGGTCATGGAAGGGCGAGGCTATAGCATGAGTCAAGATGTCGTAGGACATGGCAGGATATGGCCATGGTACGTGTCAGGACGCGTCAGGACATGGCATGGCGTGGCCATGCCACGAGTCAAGACGTGTCGGGACATGGCCATGGCACGTGTTAGGACATGGCTATGGCACGTCTCAGGACGCATCAGAACATGGCAGGGCGTGGCCATGGCACGAGTCGGGACCTCGCAGGACATGTCAGGACATGGCAATGGCACGTGTCAGGACGCGTCAGGACATGGCAGGGCGAGGCCATAGCACGAGTCAAGATGTCGCAGGAAATGGCAGGATATGCCCATGGTACGTGTCAGGACGCGTCAGGACATGGCAGGGCGTGGCCATGCCACGAGTCAATACGTCGCAGGACATAGCAGGACATAGCCATGGTACGTGTCAGGACGCGACAGGACATGGTCATGGCACGCGTCAGGACGTGGCAGGGCGTGGCCATGGCACGAGTCGGGACGTCGCTGCACATGGCAGGGCGTGGCCATGGCACGAGTCGGAACGTCGCAGGATGCGTCAGGACATGGCCATGGCACGTATCAGGACGCATCAGGATATGGCCATGGCACGTGTTAGGACGCATAAGGACAGGGCCATAGCACGTGTCCGGACGCGTCAGGACATGGAAGGGCGTGGCCATGGCACGAGTCGGGACGTCACAGGACATGGCAGGGCGTGGCCATGGCACGTGTCAGGACGCATCAGGACATGGACATGGCACTTGTCATCACGCGTCAGGACATGGCAGGGCGTGGCCATGGCACGAGTCGGGACGTCGCAGGACATGGCAGGGCGTGGCCATGGCCCGAGTCGGGATGTTGCAGAACGTTTCAGGACATGGCCATAGAACGTGTCAGGACGCATCAGGACATGGCAGGGCATGGCCATGGCACAAGTTGGGACGTCACAGGACATGGCAGGGTGTGGCCATGGCACGAGTCGGAACGTCACCGGATGCGTCAGGACATAGCCATGGCACGTATCAGGACGCATCAAGATATGGCCATGGCACGTGTTAGGACGCATAAGGACATGGCCATAGCATGTGTCCGGACGCGTCAGGACATGGAAGGGCGTGGCCATTGCACGAGTCGGGACGTCGCAGGACATGGCAGGGCGTGGCCATGGCACGTGTCAGGACGCATCAGGACATGGCCATGGCACGAGTCGGGACGTGGCAGGACATGGCAGGGCGTGGCCATGGCCCGAGTCGGGACATTGAAGGACGTTTCAGGACATGACCATGGAATGTGTCAGGACGCATCAGGAGATGGCAGGGCGTGGCCATGCCACAACTCGGGACGTCACAGGACATGGCAGGGCGTGGCCATGGCACGAGTCGGGACGTTGCAGGACGTGTCAGAACATGGCCATGGCACGTGTCAGGACACGTTAGGACATGGCAGGGCGTTACCATGGCACGAGTCAGGATGTCGCAGGACATGGCAGGATATTTCAATGGTACGTGTCAGGACGCGTCAGGACATGGCCATGGCAAGCGTCAGGACGTGGCAGGGCATGGCTATGGCACGATTCAGGACGTCGCAGGACATGGTCATGGCACGCGTCAGGACGTGGCA
This sequence comes from Nicotiana benthamiana, assembly GCA_034376525.1. Lineage (NCBI taxonomy): Eukaryota > Viridiplantae > Streptophyta > Magnoliopsida > Solanales > Solanaceae > Nicotiana > Nicotiana benthamiana. Next base: position 57,882 of record JAXGFW010000108.1, on the reverse strand, counting down.
GGGCGTGGTCATGGAACGAGTCAGGACGTCACAGGACATGGCAGGATATGGCCATGGTACGTGTCAGGACGCGTCAGGAAGTGGCCATGGTACGTGTGAAGACGCGTCAGGACATGGCCATGGCACGTGTCAGGACATGGCCATGGCACGTGTCAGGACGCATCAGAACATGGCAGGGCGTGGCCATGGCACGAGTCAGGACGTCGCAGGGCGTGGCAATGGCACGAGTTGGGACGTCCAAGGACGTGTCAGGACATGTCCATAGCACGTGTCGAGATGCGTCAGGACATGGCTGGGCGTGGCCATGGCATGAGTCGGGACGTCGCAGGACATGGCAGGGCGTGGCAATGGCACGTGTAGGGACGCATCAGGAAATGGCCATGGCACTTGTCATAACTCGTCAGGACATGATAGGGCATGTCCATGGCATGAGTCGGGACATCGCAGGACATGGCAGGGCATGGCCATGGCCCGAGTCGGACGTTGCAGCACGTTTCAGGACATGGCCATGGAACATGTCAGGACACATCAGGACATGGCAGGGCATGGCCATGGCACGAGTCGGGACGTCACAGGACATGGTAGGGCGTGGCCATGGCACGAGTCGGGACGTTACAGGACGTGTCAGAACATGGCCATGGCACGTGTCAGGACGCGTCAGGACATGGCAGGGCATTTCCATGGCACGAGTCAGGACGTCGCAGGACATGGCAGGATATTGCAATGGTACGTGTCACGACGCGTCAGGACATGGCCATGGAAAGCGTCAGGACGTGGCAGGGCATGTCTATGGCGCGAGTCAGGACAACGCAGGACATGGCCATGGCACGCGTCAGGACGTGGCAGGTGCTGGTCATGGCACGAGTCATGACGTCGCAAGACATGGCAGGATATGGCCATGGTACGTGTCAGGACGCATAAGGACGTGGCCATGGTACGTGTCAAGACGCGTCAGGACATGGCCATGGCACGTGTCAGGACATGGCCATGGCGTGTGTCAGGACGCATCAGAACATGGCAGGGCGTGTCCATGGCACGAGTCAGGACATCGCAGGGCGTGGCAATAGCACGAGTCGGGACGTCGCAGTACGTGTCAGGACATGGCCATAGCACATGTCAGGACACGTTAGGACATGGCAGGGCGTGGCCACGGCACGAGTCGGGATGTCGCAGGACATGGCAGGACGTTGTTATGGCACGAGTTGGGACCTCGCAGGATGGCAGTGGCACGTGTCGGGACGTATCAGGACATGGCAGGGCGTGGCCATGGCACGGGTCAGGACGTCGCAAGACATGGCAGGGCGTGGCCATGGAACGAGTTGGGACGTCGCAGGACATGGCAGGACATGGCCATGGCATGTGTCAAGACGCGTCAGGGCATGGCAGGGCATGGCCATGGCACGAGCCGGGACGTCGCAGGACATGGCAGGGCGTGGCCATGGCACGAGTCGGGACGTCGCAAGATACGTCAGGACATGGCCATTGCACGTGTCAGGACGCATCAAGATATGGCCATGGCACGAGTCAGGACGCATTAGGACATCGCCATAGCACGTGTTCGGACGCATCGGGACATGGAAGGGTGTGGCCATGGCACGAGTCAGGACGTCGCAAGACATGGCAGGGCGTGGCCATGGCATGAATCGGGACGTTGCAGGACATGGCAGGGCGTGGGCATGGCACGAGTCAGGACGTCGCAGGACGTATCAGGACATGGCCATGGCACTTGTCAAGACGCGTCAGGATATGGAAGGGCGTGGCCATGGCACGAATCGGGACGTTGCAGGACATGGCAGGGCGTGGCCATGGCACGAGTCAGGACGTCGCAAGACGTATCAGGATATGGCCATGGCACATGTCAGGACGCGTCAAGACATTGCAAGGCGTGGCCATGGTACGAGTCGGGACGTCGCAGGACATGGCAGGGCGTGGCCATGGCACAGTCGGGACCTCGCAGGACGTGTCAAGACATGGCCATGACACGTGTCAGGACGCGTCTGGACATGGCAGGGCGTGGCCATGCCACGAGTCAAGACGTCGCAGGACATGGCAGGATATCGCCATGGTACGAGTGAGGACGCGTCAGGACATGGCCGTGGCACGCGTCAGGACGTGGCAGGGTATGGCCATGGCACGAGTCAGGACATCGCAGGACATGGCCATGGCACGCGTCAGGACGTGGCAGGGCGTGGTCATGGCACAAGTTGGGATGTTGCCGGACACGGTAGGATATTGCCATGGTACATATCAGGACGCGTTAGGACAAGGCACGGCGTGGCCATGCCACGAGTCAAGACGTCGCAGGACATGGTAGGATATGGCCATGGTACGTGTCAGAACGCGTCAGGACATGGCCATGGCTCGCGTCAGGACGCGTCAGGACATGGCAGGGCGTGGCCATGGAACGAGTCAAGACGTTGCAGAACATGGCAGGATATGGTAATGGTACGAGTCTAGAAGCGTCAGTACATAGCCATGGCACGCATCAGGACGTGACAGGGTGCGGCAATGGCACGAGTCAGGACGTCGTAGGACATGGCCATGGCAAGCGTCAGGACGTGGCCGGGCGTGGTCATGGCACAAGTTAGGACGTCGCAGGACATGGCAGGACATGGCCATGGCACGTGTCAGGACGCGTCAGGACATGGTAGGGCGTGGCCATGGCACAAGTCGGGACATCGCAGGACATGGCAGGGCGTGGCCATGGCACGAGTCGGGACATTGTAGGACATGGCAGGGTGTGGCTATGGCACGTGTAGGGACGCATCAGGACATTGCCATGACACTTGTTAAGACGCGTCAGGACATAGCAGGGCGTGGCCATGGCATGAGTCGGGTTGTCGCAGGACATGGCAGGGTGTGGCCATGGCACGAGTCAGGACGTCGTAGGACGTGTCAGGACATGGCCATTGCACGTGTCAGGACGCGTCAAGATATGGCAGGGCGTGGCCATGGCACTAGTCGGGACGTCGGAGGAAATGGCAGGACGTGGCCATGGCACAGTCGGGACCTCGCAGGACATGTAAGGACATAGCTATGGCACGTGTCAGGACGCGTCAGGACATGGCAGAGCGTGGCCATGCCACGAGTCAAGACGTCGCAGGATATGGCGATGGCACGCGGTAGGACGTGGCAGGGTGTGGCCATGGCACGAGTCAGGACATCGCAGGACATGGCCATGGCACGCATCAGGACGTGGCAGGGCGTGGTCATGGCACAAGTTAGGATGTTGCAGATCATGGCTAGATATGGCCTTGGTACGTGTCAGGACGTGCAGGACATGGTAGGGCGTGGCCATGCCACGAGTCAAGACGTCACAGGACATGGCAGGATATAGCCATGTTACGTGTCAAGACGCGTCAGGACATGGCCATTACACGTGTCAGGACGCGTCAGGACATGGCAGGGCGTGGCCATTGCTAGAGTCGGGACGTCGCAGGACATGGCAGGATATGGAAATGGTACGTGTCTGGAAGCGTCAGGACATGGCCATGGAATGCGTCAGGACGTGGCAGGGTGTGGCAATGGCACAGTCGGAACGCATCAGCACATGGCAGCGCGTGTCCGTGGCACGTGTCGGGACGTCACAGGACATGGCAGGGCGTGGCCATGGCACGAGAGGGGATGTTGCAGGACGTGTCGGAACACGGCAATGGCACATGTCAGGACGCGTCAGGACATGGAAGGGCGTTACCCTGGCACGAGTTAGGATGTCGCAGGACATGGCAGGATATTGTAATGGTACGTGTTAGGACGCGTCAGGACATGGCCATGGCAAGCGTCAGGACGTGGCAGAGCATGGCTTTGGCACGAGTTAGGACGTCGCAGAACATGGCCATGGCACGCGTCAGGATGTGGCAGGGCCTGGTCGTGGCACGAGTCAGGACGTCGTAGGACATGGCAGGATATGGCCATGGTATGTGTCAGGACGCGTCAGGACGTGGCCATGGTACATGTCAAGATGCTTCAGGACATGGCCATTGCACGTGTCAGGACATGGCCATGGCACGTGTCAGGACGCATCAGAACATGGCAGGGCGTGGCTCTGGCACAAGTCAGGACGTTGCAGGGCGTGGCAATGGCACGAGTCGGGATGTCGCAGGACGTGTTAGGACATGGCTATTGCACGTGTCAGGACGCGTCAGGACATGGCAGGGCGTGGCCATGGCATGAGTCGGGACGTCGCAGGACATGGCAGGGCGTGGCCATGGCACGTGTAGGGACGCATCAAGACATGGCCATGGCACTTGTCAAGACGCGTCAGGACATAGCAGGGCGTGGCCATGGCACGAGTCGGGATGTCGCAGGACATGGCAGGGCGTGGCCATGGCACGAGTCGGGACGTCGCAGGACGTGTCAGGACATGGCCATGGCACGTGTTAGGAAGCGTCAAGACATGGCAGGGCGTGGCCATGGCACGAGTCGGGACGTCGCAAGACATGGCAGGGCGTGGCCATGGCACGAGTCGGAACGCCGCAGGATGCGTCAGGACATTGCCACGGCACCTATCAGGACGCATCAGGATATGGCCATGGCACGTGTTAGGACGCATAAGAACATGGCCATAGCAAATGTCTGGACGCGTCAGGACATGGAAGGGCATGGACATGGCACGAGTCGGGACGTCGCAGGACATGGCAGGGCGTGGCCATGGCACATGTAGGGATGCATCAGGACATGGCCATGGCAGTTATCAAGACGCGTCAAGACATAGCAAGGTGTGGCAATGGCATGAGTAGGGACGTAGCAGGACATGGCAGTGCTAGGCCATGGCACGAGTCGGGACGTCGCAGGACGTGTCACGACATGGCCATGGCACGTGTCAGGACGCGTCAAGACATGGCAGGGCGTGGCCATGGCACGAGTCGGGACGTCACAAGACATGGCAGGGCGTGGCCATGGCACGAGTCGGGACCTCGCAGGACGTGTTAGGACATGGCAAGATATGGCCATGGTACGTGTCAGGACGCGTCAGGACATGGCAGGGCGTGGCCATGCCACGAGTCAAGACGTCGCAGGACATTGAAGGATATGGCCATGGTACGTGTGAGGACGCGTCAGGACATGGCCATGGCACGCGTCAGGACGTGGCAGGGTATGGCCATGGCCCGAGTCAGGATGTCGCAGGACGTGGCAGGGCATGGTCATGGCACAAGTTAGGACATTGCATTACATGGCAGGATATGGCCATGGTACGTGCCAGGACGCATCAAGGCGTGGAAGGGCGTGGCCATGGCACGAGTCAGGACGTCGCAAGACATGGATGGATATGGCCATGGTACGTGTCTGGACGCGTCAAGACATGGCCATGGCACGCGTTAGGACGTGGCAGGGTGTGGCCATGGCACAAGTCAGGACGTCGCAGGACATGGCCATGGCACGCGTCATGACGTGGCAGGGTGTGGTCATGGCACAAGTTAGGACGTCGCAGGTCATGGACATAGCACGTGTCAGGATGCGGTAGGACATGGCAGGGCGTGGCCATGGCACGAGTCGGGACGTCGCAGGACATGGCAGGGCGTGGCCATGGTATGTGTCAGGACGCGTGAGGACATGGCCATAGCACGCGTCTGGACGTAGCAGGGTTTTGCCATGGCACGAGTCAGGATGTCGCAGGACGTGGCAAGACGTGGTCATGGCACAAGTTAGGATATTGCATGACATGGCAGGATATGGCCATGGTACTTGCCAGGATGCGTCAGGACGTGGAAGGGCGTGGCCATTGCACGAGTCGAGACGTCGCAACACATGGCAGGGTGTGGCCATGGCACGAGTTGGGACCTCGCAGGACGTATCAGGACATGGCCATGGTACGTGTCAGGACGCGTCAGGACATGGCAGGGCGTGGCCATGCCATGAGTCAAGACGTCGCAGGACATGGCAGGATATGGCCATGGTACGTGTCAGGACGCGTCAGGACATGGCCGTGGCACGCGTCAGGACGTGGCAGGGTATGGCCATGGCACGAGTCAGGACATTGCAGGACATGGCCATGGCACGCGTCAGGACGTGGCATGGCGTGGTCATGGCACAAGTTGGGACGTTGCAGAACATAGTAGGATATTCCCATGGTACGTATCAGGACGCGTTAGGACATGGCAGGGAGTGGCCATGCCACGAGTCAAGACGTCGTAGGACATGGAAGGATATGGCCATGGTACGTGTCAGGACGCGTTAGGACATGGCCATGGCACGCGTCAGGACGCGTCAGGACATGGCAGGGCGTGGCCATGGAACGAGTCAAGACGTCGCAGAACATGGGAGGATATGGTAATGGTACGTGTCTGGAAGCGTCAGGACATGGCAATGGCACGCATCAGGACGTGGCAGGTTGTGGCAATGGCACGAGTCAGGATGTCGTAGGACATGGCCATAGCAAGCGTCAGGACGTGGCAGGGCGTGCTCATGGCACAAGTTAGGACGTCGCAGGACATGGCAGGACATGGCCATGGCACGTGTCAGGACGCGTCAGGACATGGTAGGGCGTGGTCATGGCACGAGTCGGGACATCGCAGGACATGGCAGGGCGTGGCCATGGCACGAGTCGGGACGTCGCAGGACATGGCACGGCGTGGCCATGGCACGTGTAGGGACGCATCAAGACATGGCCATGGCACTTGTCAAGACGCGTCAGGACATAGCACGGCGTGGCCATGGCATGAGTCGGGTTGTCGCAGGACATGGCAGGGTGTGGCCATGGCAGGAGTCGGGACGTCGTAGGACGTGTCAAGACATGGCCATGGCACGTGTCAGGATGCGTCAAGATATGGCAGGGCGTGGCCATGGCACTAGTCGGGACGTCGTAGGACATGGCATGACGTGGCCATGGCACAGTCGGGACCTCGCACGACATGTAAGGACATAGCCATGGCACGTGTCAGGACGCGTCAGGACATGGCAGGGCGTGGCCATGCCATGAGTCAAGACGTTGCAGGATATGGCGATGGCGCGCGTTTGGACGTGGCAGGGTGTGGCCATGGCACGAGTCAGGACATCGCAGGACATGGCCATCAGGACGCGTCAGGACATGGAAGGGCGTGGCCATGGCACGAGTCTGGACGTCGCAGGACATGGCAGGGCGTGGCCATGACATGAATCGGGACGTTGCAGGACATGGTAGGGCGTGGCCATGGCACGAGTCAGGACGTCGCAGGACGTATCGGGACATGGCCATGGCACTTGTCAAGACGTGTCAGGACATGGAAGGGCGTGGCCATGGCACGAATCGGGACGTTGCAGGACATGGCAGGGCGTGGCCATGGCACGAGTCAGGACGTCGCAGGATGTATCGGGATATGGCCATGGCACGTGTCAGGACGCGTCAAGACATGGCAAGGCGTGGCCATGGCACGAGTCGGGACGTCGCAGGACATGGCAGGGCGTGGCCATGGCACAGTCGGGACCTCGCAGGACATGTCAAGACATGGCCTGGCACGTGTCAGGACATGGCCATGGCACGTGTCAGGACGCATCAGAACATGGCAGGGCGTGGCCATGGCACGAGTCAGGACGTCGCAGGGCGTGGAAATGGCATGAGTCGGGACGTCCAAGGACGTGTCAGGACATGGCCATAGCACGTGTCAGGACTCGTCAGGACATGGCAGGGCGTGGCCATGGCATGAGTCGGGACGTCGCAGGACATGGCAGGGCGTGGCCATGGCACGTGTAGGGACGCATCAGGAAATGGCCATGGCACTTTTCAAGACGCGTCAGGACATAGCAGGGCATGGCTATGGCACGAGTCGGGACGTTGCTGGGCACGGTAGGGCGTAGCCATGGCACGAGTCGGGACGTCGCAGGACGTGTCAGGACATTGCCATGGCACGTCACAGGACGCGTGAGACATGGAAGGGCGTGGCCATGGCACGAGTCGGGACGTCGCAGGACATGGCAGGGCGTGGCCATGGCACCAGTCGGAACGTCGTAGGCTGCGTCAGGACATGGCCATGGCACGTATCAGGACGCATCAGGAAATAGCCATGGCACGTGTTAGGACGCATATGGACAAGGCCATAGCACGTGTCCGGACGCTTCAGGACATGGAAGAGCGTGGCCATGGCACGAGTCGAGACGTCGCAGGCCATGGCAGGGCGTGGCCATGGCACGTGTCAGGACGCATCAGGACATGGCCATGGCACTTGTCATAAGGTTTCAGGACATGATAGGGCGTGTCCTTGGCACGAGTCGGGACATCGCAGGACATGGCAGGGCATGGCCATGGCCCGAGTCGGACGTTGCAGCACGTTTCAGGACATGGCCATGGAACGTGTCAGGACACATCAGGACATGGTAGGGCATGGCCATGGCACGAGTCAGGACGTCACAGGACATGGTAGGGCGTGGCCATGGCACGAGTCGGGACGTTGCAGGACGTGTCAGAACATGGCCATGGCACGTGTCAGGACGTGTCAGGACATGGCAGGGTGTTTCCATGGCACGAGTCAGTACGTCGCAGGACATGGCAGGATATTGCAATGGTACGTGTCACGACGCGTCAGGACATGGCCATGGCAAGCGTCAGGACGTGGCAGGGCATGGCTATGGCACGAGTCAGGACGTCGCAGGACATGGCCATGGCATGCGTCAGGACGTGGCAGGGCGTGGTCATGGCACAAGTCATGACGTCGCAGGACATGGCAGGATATGGCCATGGTACGTGTCAGGACGCGTCAGGACGTGGCCATGGTACGTGTCAAGACGCGTCAGGACATGGCCATGGCACGTGTCAGGACATGGCCATGGCGCGTGTCAGGACGCATCAGAACATGGCAGGGCGTGGCCATGGCACAAGTCAGGACGTCGCAGGGCGTGGCAATGGCACGAGTCAGGACGTCGCTGTACGTGTCAGGACATGGCCATTGCACATGTCAGGATGCGTTAGGACATGGCAGGGCATGGCCATGGCACGAGTCGGGACGTCGCAGGACATGGCAGGACGTGGTTATGGCACGAGTTGGGACCTCGCAGGATGGCAGTGGCACGTGTCAGGACGTATCAGGACATGGCAGGGCGTGGCCATGGCACGGGTCGGGACGTCGCAAGACATGGCAGGGCGTGGCCATGGCACGAGTCGGGACGTCGCAGGACATGGCAGGACATGGCCATGGCACGTGTCAAGACGCGTCAGGGCATGGCAGGGCATGGCCATGGCACGAGCCGGGACGTCGCAGGACATGGCAGGGCGTGGCCATGGCACGAGTCGGGACGTCGCAAGATGCATCAGGACATGGCCATTGCACGTGTCAGGACGCATCAGGATATGGCCATGGCACGAGTCAGGACGCATTAGGACATCGCCATAGCACGTGTCCGGACGCGTCAGGACATGGAAGGGCGTGGCCATGGCACGAGTCAGGACGTCGCAAGACATGGCAGGGCGTGGCCATGGCATGAATCGGGACGTTGCAGGACATGGCATGGCGTGGCCATGGCACGAGTCAGGACGTCGCAGGACGTATCAGGACATGGCCATGGCACTTGTCAAGATGCGTCAGGACATGGAAAGGCGTGGCAATGGCACGAATCGGGACATTGCAGGCCATGTCAGGGCGTGGTCATGGCACGAGTCAGGACGTCGCAAGACGAATCAGGATATGGCCATGGCACGTGTCAGGACGCGTCACGACATGGCAAGGCGTGGGCATGGCACGAGTCGGGACTTTGCAGGACATGGCAGGGCGTGGCCATGGCACAGTCGACACCTCGCAGGACGTGTCAAGACATGGCCATGACACGTGTCAGGACGCATCTGGACATGGCAGGGCGTGGCCATGCCACGAGTCAAGACGTCGCAGGACATGGCAGGATATGGCCATGGTACGTGTGAGGACGCGTCAGGACATGGCCGTGGCACGCGTCAGGACGTGGCAGGGTATGGCCATGGCACGAGTCAGGACATCGGAGGACATGGCCATGGCACGCGTCAGGATGTGGCAGGGCGTGGTCATGGCACAAGTTGGGATGTTGCCGGACATGGTAGGATATTGCCATGGTACATATCAGGACGCGTTAGGACATGGCATGGCGTGGCCATGCCACGAGTCAAGACGTCGCAGGACATGGCACGATATGGCCATGGTACGTGTCAGAACGCGTCAAGACATGGCCATGGCACGCGTCAGGACGCGTCAGGACATGGCAGGGCGTGGCCATGGAACGAGTCAAGACGTCGCAGAACATGGCAGGATATGGCAATGGTACGAGTCTGGAAGCGTCAGGACATGGCCATGGCACGCATCAGGACGTGACAGGGTGCGGCAATGGAACGAGTAAGGACGTCGTAGGACATGGCCACGGCAAGCGTCAGGACGTGGCCGGGCGTGGTCATGGCACAAGTTAGGACGTCGCAGGACATGGCAGGATATGGCACGTGTCAGGACGCTTCAGGACATGGTAGGGCGTGGCCATGGCACAAGTCGGGACATCGCAGGACATGGCAGGGCGTGGCCATGGCACGAGTCGGGACATCATAGGACATAGCAGGGCGTGGCTATGGCACGTGTAGGGACGCATCAGGACATGGCCATGACACTTGTCAAGACGCGTCAGGACATAGCAGGGCGTGGCCATGGCATGAGTCGGGTTGTCGCAGGACATGGCAGGGTGTGGCCATGGCACGAGTCGGGACGTCGTAGGACGTGTCAGGACATGGCCTTGGCACGTGTCAGGACGCGTCAAGATACGGCAGGGCGTGGCCATGGCACTAGTCGGGACGTCACAGGACATGGCAGGACGTGGCCATGGCACAGTCAGGACCTCGTAGGACATGTAAGGACATAGCCATGGCACGTGTCAGGACGCGTCAGGACATGGCAGGGCGTGGCCATGCCACGAGTCAAGACGTCGCAGGATATGGCGATGGCACGCGGTAGGACGTGGCAGGGTGTGGCCATGGCACGAGTCAGGACATCGCAGGACATGGCCATGGCACGCGTCAGGACGTGGCAGGGCGTGGTCATGGCACAAGTTAGGATGTTGCAGAACATGGCAAGATATGGCCTTGGTACGTGTCAGGACGTGCAGGACATGGTAGGGCGTGGCCATGCCACGAGTCAAGACGTCACAGGACATGGCAGGATATGGCCATGTTACGTGTCAAGACGCGTCAGGACATGGCCATTACACGCGTCAGGACGCGTCAGAACATGGCAGGGCGTGGCCATGGCAAGAGTCGGGACGTCGCAGGACATGGCAGGATATGGAAATGGTACGTGTCTGGAAGCGTCAGGACATGGCCATGGAATGCGTCATGACGTGGCAGGGTGTGGCAATGGTACGAGTTAGGACGCATCAGGACATGGCAGCGCGTGTCCATGGCACGCGTCGGGACGTCACAGGACATGGCAGGGCGTGGCCATGGCATGAGGTTGGGACGTTGCAGGACGTGTCAGAACACGGCCATGGCACATGTCAGGACGCGTCAGGACATGGAAGGGCGTTACCATGGCACGTGTTAGGACGTCGCAGGACATGGCAGGATATTGCAACGGTACGTGTTAGGACGCGTTAGGATATGGCCATGGCAAGCGTCAGGACGTCGCAGAGCATGGCTTTGGCACGAGTTAGGACGTCGCAGGACATGGCCATGGCACGCGTCAGGATGTGGCAGGGCGTGGTCTTGGCACGAGTCAGGACGTCGCAGGACATGGCAGGATATGGCCATGGTACGTGTCAGGACGCGTCAGGACGTGGCCATGGTACGTGTCAAGATGCGTCAGGACATGGCCATGGCACGTGTCAGGACATGGCCATGGCACGTGTCAGGACGCATCAGAACATGGCAGGGCGTGGCTCTGGCCCGAGTCAGGACGTCGCAGGGCGTGGCAATGGCACGAGTCGGGATGTCGGGGGACGTGTCAGGACATGGCTATTGCACGTGTCAGGACGCGTCAGGACATGGCAGGGCGTGGCCATGGCATGAGTCGGGACGTCGCAGGACATGGCAGGGCGTGGCCATGGCACATGTAAGGACGCATCAGGACATGGCCATGGCACTTGTCAAGTCCCGTCAGGACATAGCAGGGCGTGGCCATGGCACGAGTCGGGACGTCGCAGGACATGGCAGGGCGTGGCCATGGCACGAGTCGGGACGTCGCAGGACGTGTCAGGACATGGCCATGGCACGTGTCAAGAAGCGTCAAGACATGGCTGGGCGTGGCCATGGCACGAGTCGGGACGTCGCAAGACATGGCAGGGCGTGGCCATGGCACGAGTCGGAACGCCGCAGGATGCGTCAGGACATTGCCATGGCACGTATCAGGACGAATCAGGATATGGCCATGGCACGTGTTAGGACGCATAAGAACATGGCCATGGCCCGTGTCAGGACGCGTCAGGACTTGGCAGGGCGTGGCCATAGCACGAGTCAAGATGTCACAGGACATGGCAAGATATGGCCATGGTACGTGTCAGGACGCGTCAGGACATGGCAGGGCGTGGCCATGCCACGATGCAAGACGTCGCAGGACATGGAAGGATATGGCCATGGTACGTGTCAGGACGCGTCAGGACATGGCCATGGCACGCGTCAGGACGTGGCAGGGTATGGCCATGGCCCGAGTCAGGATGTTGCAGGACGTGGCAGGGTGTGGTCATGGCACAAGTTAGGAAATTGCATGACATGGCAGGATATGGCCAAGGTACGTGCCAGGACGCGTCAAGACATGGATGGATATGGCCATGGTACGTGTCTGGACGCGTCAGGACATGGCCATGGCGCGTGTCAGGACGCGTCAGGACATGGTAGGGCGTGGCCAAGGCACGAGTCGGGACATCGCAGGACATGGCAGGGCGTGGCCATGGCACGAGTCGGGACGTCGCAGGACATGGCAGGGCGTGGCTATGGGACGTGTAGGGACGCATCAGGACATGGCCATGGCACTTGTCAAGACGCGTCAGGACATAGCAGGGCGTGGCCATGGCATGAGTCGGGTTGTCGCAGGACATGGCAGGGTGTGGCCATGGCACGAGTCAGGACGTCGTAGGAAGTGTCAGGACATGGCCATGGCACGTGTCAGGACGCGTCAAGATATGGCAGGGCGTGGCCATGGCACTAGTCGGGACGTCGTAGGACATGGCAGGACGTGGCCTTGGCACAGTCGGGACCTCGCAGGACATGTAAGGACATAGCCATGGCACGTGTCAGGACGCGTCAGGACATGGCAGGGCGTGGCCTTGCAACGAGTCAGGACGTCGCAGGATATGGCGATGGCACGCGTTAGGACGTGGCAGGGTGTGGCCATGGCACGAGTCAGGACATCGCAGGACATGGCCATGGCACGCGTCAGGACGTGGCAGGGCGTGGTCATGGCACAAGTTAGGATGTTGTAGAACATGGCAAGATATGGCCTTGGTACGTTTCAGGACGTGCAGGACATGGTAGGGCGTGGCCATGCCACGAGTCAAGACGTCACAGGACATGGACGGATATGGCCATGTTACGTGTCAAGACGCGTCAGGACATGGCCATTACACGCGTCACGATGCGTCAGGACATGGCAGGGCGTGGCCATGGCACCAGTCAAGACATCGCAGGACATGGCAGGATATGGAAATGGTACGTGTCTGGAAGCGTCAGGAAATGGCAATGGAATGCGTTTCGACGTGGCAGGGTGTGGCAATGGCACGAGTCAGGACGCATAAGGACATGGCAGCGCGTCGCCATGGCACGAGTCGGGACATCACAGGACATGGCATGGCGTGGCCATGGCACGAGTTGGGACGTTTCAGGATGTGTCAGAACACGACATTGGCACTTGTCAGGACGCGTCAGGACATGGAAGGGCGTTACCATGGCACGAGTTAGGACGTCGTAGGACATGGCAGGATATTACAATGGTACGTGTTAGGACGCGTCAGGACGTGGCCATGGCAAGCGTCAGGACGTGGCAGAGCATGGCTTTTGCATGAGTTAGGAATTCGCAGGACATGGCCATGGCACGCGTCAGGATGTGGCAGGGCGTGGACATGGCACGAGTCAGGACGTCGCAGGACATGGCAGGATATGGCCATGGTACATGTCAGGACGCGTCAGGACGTGGCCATGGTACGTGTCAAGATGCGTCAGGACATGGCCATGGCACGTGTCAGGACATGGCCATGGCACGTGTCAGGACGCATCAGAACATGGCAGGGCGTGGCCTTGGCATGAGTCAGGACGTCGCAGGGCGTGGCAATGGCACGAGTCGGGACGTCGCAGGACGGTCAGGACATGGCCATAGCACGTGTCAGGACGCGTCAGGACATGGCAGGGCGTGGCCATGGCATGCGTCGGGACGTCACAGGACATGGCAGGGCGTGGCCATGGCACGTGTAGGGACGCATCCGGACATGGCCATGGCACTTGTCAAGACGCGTCAGGACATAGCAGGGCGTGGCCGTGCACGAGTCGGGACGTCGCAGGACATGGCAGGGCGTGGCCATGGCACGAGTCGGGACGTCACAGGACGTGTCAGGACATGGCCATGGCACGTGACAGGAAGCGTCAAGACATGGCAGGGCGTGGCCATGGCACGACTCTGGACGTCGCAAGACATGGAAGGGCGTGGCCATGGCACGAGTCGGAACGCTGCAGGATGCGTCAGGACATTGCCATGGCACGTATCAGGACGCATCAGGATATGGCCATGGAACGTGTTAGGAAGCATAAGAACATGGCCATAGCACGTGTCCGGACGCGTCAGGACATGGAAGGGCGTGGACATGGCACGAGTCGGGACGTCGCAGGACATGGCAGGGCATGGCCATAGCACGTGTAGGGACGCATCAGGACATGGCCATGGCAGTTGTCAAGACGCGTCAAGACATAGCAGGATATGGCCATGGTACGTGTCAGGACGCGTCAGGACGTGGCCATGGTACGTGTCAAGATGCGTCAGGACATGGCCATGGCACGTGTCAGGACCGCATCAGAACATGGCAGGGCGTGGCTCTGGCCTGAGTCAGGACGTCGCAGGGCGTGGCAATGGCACGAGTCGGGATGTCGCGGGACGTGTCAGGACATGGCTATTGCACGTGTCAGGACGCGTCAGGACATGGCAGGGCGTGGCCATGGCATGAGTCGGGACGTCGCACGACATGGCAGGGCGTGGCCATGGCACATGTAAGGACGCATCAGGACATGGCCATGGCACTTGTCAAGTCGCGTCAGGACATAGCAGGGCGTGGCCATGGCACGAGTCGGGACGTCGCAGGACATGGCAGGGCGTGGCCATGGCACGAGTCGGGACGTCGCAGGACGTGTCAGGACATGGCCATGGCACGTGTCAGGAAGCGTCAAGACATGGCTGGGCGTGGCCATGGCACGAGTCGGGACATCGCAAGACATGGCAGGGCGTGGCCATGGCACGAGTCGGAACGCCGCAGGATGCGTCAGGACATTGCCATGGCACGTATCAGGACGAATCAGGATATGGCCATGGCACGTGTTAGGACGCATAAGAACATGGCCATAGCACGTGTCTGGACGCGTCAGGACATGGAAGGGCGTGGACATGGCATGAGTCGGGACGTCGCAGGACATGGCAGGGCGTGGCCATGGCACGTGTAGGGATGCATCAGGACATGGCCATGGCAGTTGTCAAGACGCGTCAAGACATAGCAAGGCGTGGCAATGGCACGAGTAGGGACGTAGCAGGACATGGCAGTGCTAGGCCATGGCACGAGTCGGGACGTCGCATGACGTGTCAGGACATGGCCATGGCACGTGTCAGGACGCGTCAAGACATTGCAGGGCGTGGCCATGGCACGAGTCGGGACGTCACAGGACATGGCAGGGCGTGGCCATGGCACGAGTCGGGACCTCGCAGGACGTGTTAGAACATGGCCATGTCCCGTGTCAGGACTTGGCAGGGCGTGGCCATACCACGAGTCAAGATGTCACAGGACATGGCAAGATATGGCCATGGTACGTGTCAGGACGCGTCAGGACATGGCAGGGCGTGGCCATGCCACGAGTCAAGACGATGCAGGACATGGAAGGATATGGCCATGGTACGTGTCAGGACGCGTCAGGACATGGCCATGGCACGCGTCAGGACGTGGCTGGGTATGGCCATGGCCCGAGTCAGGATGTTGCAGGACGTGGCAGGGCGTGGTCATGGCACAAGTTAGGACATTGCATGACATGGCAGGATATGGCCATGGAACGTGCCAGGACGCGTCAAGACGTGGCAGGGCGTGGCCATGGCACGAGTCGGGACGTCACAAGACATGGCAGGGCGTGGCCATGGCACGAGTCGGGACCTCGCAGGACGTGTTTGGACATGGCCATGGCCCGTGTCAGGACGCGTCAGGACTTGGCAGGGCGTGGCCATAGCACGAGTCAAGATGTCACAGGACATGGCAAGATATGGCCATGGTACGTGTCAGGACGCGTCAGGACATGGCAGGGCGTGGCCATGCCACGATGCAAGACGTCGCAGGACATGGAAGGATATGGCCATGGTACGTGTCAGGACGCGTCAGGACATGGCCATGGCACGCGTCAGGACGTGGCAGGGTATGGCCATGGCCCGAGTCAGGATGTTGCAGGACGTGGCAGGGTGTGGTCATGGCACAAGTTAGGAAATTGCATGACATGGCAGGATATGGCCAAGGTACGTGCCAGGACGCGTCAAGACATGGATTGATATGGCCATGGTACGTGTCTGGACGCGTCAGGACATGGCCATGGCGCGTGTCAGGACGCGTCAGGATATGGTAGGGTGTGGCCAAGGCACGAGTCGGGACATCGCAGGACATGGCAGGGCGTGGCCATGGCACGAGTCGGGACGTCGCAGGACATGGCAGGGCGTGGCTATGGCACGTGTAGGGACGCATCAGGACATGGCCATGGCACTTGTCAAGACGCGTCAGGACATAGCAGAGCGTGGCCATTGCATGAGTCGGGTTGTCGCAGGACATGGCAGGGTGTGGCCATGGCACGTGTCAGGACGCGTCAAGATATGGCAGGGCGTGGCCATGGCACTAGTCGGGACGTCGTAGGACATGGCAGGACGTGGCCTTGGCACAGTCGGGACCTCGCAGGACATGTAAGGACATAGCCATGGCACGTGTCAGGACGCGTCAGGACATGGCAGGGCGTGGCCATGCAACGAGTCAGGACGTCGCAGGATATGGCGATGGCACGCGTTAGGACGTGGCAGGGTGTGGCCATGGCACGAGTCAGGACATCGCAGGACATGGCCATGGCACGCGTCAGGACGTGGCAGGGCGTGGTCATGGCACAAGTTTGGATGTTGTAGAACATGGCAAGATATGGCCTTGGTACGTTTCAGGACGTGCAGGACATGGTAGGGCGTGGCCATGCCATGAGTCAAGACGTCACAGGACATGGACGGATATGGCCATGTTACGTGTCAAGACGCGTCAGGACATGGCCATTACACGCGTCACGATGCGTCAGGACATGGCAGGGCGTGGCCATGGCACCAGTCAAGACGTCGCAGGACATGGCAGGATATGGAAATGGTACGTGTCTGGAAGCGTCAGGAAATGGCAATGGAATGCGTTTGGACGTGGCAGGGTGTGGCAATGGCACGAGTCAGGACGCATAAGGACATGGTAGCGCGTCGCCATGGCACGAGTCGGGACATCACAGGACATGGCATGGCGTGGCCATGGCACGAGTTGGGACGTTGCAGGACGTGTCAGAACACGGCCATGGCACATGTCAGGACGCGTCAGGACATGGAAGGGCGTTACCATGGCACGAGTTAGGACGTCATAGGACATGGCAGGATATTGCAATGGTACGTGTTAGGACGCGTCAGGACGTGGCCATGGCAAGCGTCAGGACGTGGCAGAGCATGGCTTTTGCATGAGTTAGGATGTCGCAGGACATGGCCATGGCACGCGTCAGGATGTGGCAGGGCGTGGTCATGGCACGAGTCAGGACGTCGCAGGACATGGCAGGATATGGCCATGGTACATGTCAGGACGCGTCAGGACGTGGCCATGGTACGTGTCAAGATGCGTCAAGACATGGGCATGGCACGTGTCAGGACATGGCCATGGCACGTGTCAGGACGCATCAGAACATGGCAGGGCGTGGCCCTGGCACGAGTCAGGACGTCGCAGGGCGTGGCCATGGCACGAGTCGGGACGTCACAGGACGTGTCAGGACATGGCCATGGCACGTGTCAGGAAGCGTCAAGACATGGCAGGGCGTGGCCATGGCACGACTCTGGACGTCGCAAGACATGGAAGGGCGTGGCCATGGCACGAGTCGGAACGCTGCAGGATGCGTCAGGACATTGCCATGGCACGTATCAGGACGCATCAGGATATGGCCATGGAACGTGTTAGGAAGCATAAGAACATGGCCATAGCACGTGTCCGGACGCATCAGGACATGGAAGGGCGTGGACATGGCACGAGTCGGGACGTCGCAGGACATGGCAGGGCGTGGCCATAGCACGTGTAGGGACGCATCAGGAAATGGCCATGGCAGTTGTCAAGACGCGTCAAGACATAGCAAGGCATGGCAATGGCACGAGTAGGCACGTAGCAGGACATGGCAGTGCTAGGCCATGGCACGAGTCGGGACGTGTTAGGACATGGCCATGGCACGTGTCAGGACGCGTCAAGACATGGCAGGGCGTGGCCATGGCATGAGTCGGGACGTCGCAGGACATGGCAGGGCGTGGCCATGGCACTAGTCGGGACCTCGCAGGACGTGTTAGGACACGGCCATGGCACGTGTGAGGACGCGTCAGGACTTGGTAGGGCGTGGCCGTAGCACGAGTCAAGATGTCACAGGACATGGCAGGATATGGCCATGGTCCGTGTGAGGACGCGGTCAGGACATGGCAGGGCGTGGCCATGCCACGAGTCAAGACGTCGCAGGACATGGAAGGATATGGCCATGGTACGTGTCAGGACGCGTCAGGACATGGCCATGGCACGCGTCAGGACGTGGCAGGGTATGGCCATGGCACGAGTCAGGATGTCGCAGGACGTGGCAGGGCGTGGTCATGGAACAAGTTAGGACATTGCATGACATGGCAGGATATGGCCATGGTACGTGCCAGGACGCGTCAGGACGTGGAAGGGCGTGGCCATGGCACGAGTCGGGACGTCGCAAGACATGGATATATATGGCCATGGTACGTGTCTGGACGCGTCAGGACATGGCCATGGCACGCATCAGGGCGTGGCAGGGTGTGGCCATGGCACAAGTCAGGACGTCGCAGGACATGGCCATGGCACGCGTCTAGACGTGGCAGGGTGTGGTCATGGCACAAGTTAGGACGTCGCAGGACAAGGACATAGCACGTGTTAGGATGCGGTGGGACATGGCAGGGCGTGGCCATGGCACGAGTCGGGACGTCGCAGGACATGGCAGGGCGTGGCCATGGTATGTGTCAGGACGCGTCAGGACATGGCCATAGCACGCGTCACGACGTGGCAGGGTATGGCCATGGCACGAGTCAGGATGTCGCATGACTTGGCAAGGCGTGGTCATGGCACAAGTTAGGACATTGGATGACATGGAAGGATATGGCCATGGTACTTGCCAGGACGCGTCAGGACGTGGAAGGGCGTGGCCATGGATCGAGTCGGGACGTCGCAAGACATGGCAGGGTGTGGCCATGGCACGAGTTGGGACCTCGCAGGACGTGTCAGGACATGGCCATGGTACGTGTCAGGACGCGTCAGGACATGGCAGGGTGTGGCCATGCCACGAGTCAAGACGTCGCAGGGCATGGCAGGATATGGCCATGGTACGTGTCAGGACGCGTCAGGACATGGCCGTGGCACGCGTTAGGACGTGGCAGGGTATGGCCATGGCACGAGTCAGGACATCGCAGGACATGGCCATGGCACGCGTCAGGACGTGGCAGGGCATGGTAATGGCAGAAGTTGGAATGTTGCAGGACATGGTAGGATATTGCCATGGTACGTATCAGGACGCGTTAGGACATGGCAGGGCGTGGCCATGCCACGAGTCAAGACGTCGCAGGACATGGCAGGATATGGCCATGGTACGTGTCAGGACGCGTCAGCACATGGCCATGGCACGCGTCAGGACATGGCAGGGCGTGGGCATGGAACGAGTCAAGACGTCGTAGAACATGGCAGGATATGGTAATGGTACGTGCCTGGAAGCGTCACGACATGGCCATGGCACGCATCAGGACGTGGCAGGGTGTAGCAATGGCACGAGTCAGGACGTCGTAGGACATGGCCATGGCAAGCGTCAGGACGTGGCAGGGCGTGGTAATGCCACTAGTTAGGACGTCGCAGGACATGGGAGGACATGGCCATGGCACGTGTCAGGACGCGTCTGGACTTGGTAGGGCGTGGCCATGGCACGAGTCGGGACATCGCAGGACATGGCAGGGCGTGGCCATGGCACGAGTCGGGACGTTGCAGGACATGGTAGAGCGTGGCCATGGCACGTGTAGGGACGCATCAGGACATGGCCATGGCACTTGTCAAGACGCGTCAGGATATAGCAGGGCGTGGCCATGGCATGAGTCGGGTTGTCGCAGGACATGGCAGGGTGTGGCCATGGCACGAGTCGGGACGTGGTAGGACGTGTCAGGACATGGCCATGGCACGTGTCAGGACGCGTCAAGACATGGCAGGGCGTGGCCATGGCACGAGTCGGGACGTCACAGGACATGGCAGGGCGTGGCCATGGCACGAGTCGGGACCTCGCAGGACGTGTTAGGACACGGCCATGGCACGTGTCAGGACGCGTCAGGACTTGGTAGGGCGTGGCCGTAGCACGAGTCAAGATGTCACAGGACATGGCAGGATATGGCCATGGTACGTGTGAGGACGCGTCAAGACATGGCAGGGCGTGGCCATGCCATGAGTCAAGACGTCGCAGGACATGGCAGGATATGGCCATGGTACGTGTCAGGACGCGTCAGGACATGGCCGTGGCACGCGTCAGGACGTGGCAGGGTATGGCCATGGCACGAGTCAGGACATCGCAGGACATGGCCATGGCACGCGTCAGGACGTGGCAGGGCATGATCATGGCAGAAGTTGGAATGTTGCAGGACATGGTAGGATATTGCCATGGTACGTATCGGGACGCGTTAGGACATGGCAAGGCGTGGCCGTGCCACGAGTCAAGACGTCGCAGGACATGGCAGGATATGGCCATGGTACGTGTCAGGACGCGTCAGCACATGGCCATGGCACTTGTCAAGACGCGTCAGGACATAGCAGGGCGTGGCCATGGCATGAGTCGGGTTGTCGCAGGACATGGCAGGGTGTGGCCATGGCACGAGTTGGGACGTGGTAGGACGTGTCAGGACATGGCCATGGCACGTGTCAGGACGCGTCAAGACATGGCAGGGCGTGGCCATGGCACGAGTCGGGATGTCGCAGGACATGGCAGGGCGTGGCCATGGCACGAGTCGGGACCTCGCAGGACGTGTTAGGACACGGCCACGGCACGTGTCAGGACGCGTCAGGACTTGGTAGGGCGTTGCCGTAGCACGAGTCAAGATGTCACAGGACATGGCAGGATATGGCCATGGTACGTGTGAGGACGCGTCAAGACATGGCAGGGCGTGGCCATGCCACGAGTCAAGACGTCGCTGGACATGGAAGGATATGGCCATGGTACGTGTCAGGACGCGTCAAGACATGGCCATGGCACGCGTCAAGACGTGGTAGGGTATGGCCATGGCACGAGTCAGGATGTTGCAGGACGTGGCAGGGCGTGGTCATGGAACAAGTTAGGACATTGCATGACATGGCAGGATATGGCCATGGTACGTGCCAGGACGCGTCAGGACGTGGAAGGGCGTGGCCATGGCACGAGTCGGGACGTCGCAAGACATGGATAGATATGGCCATGGTACGTGTCTGGACGCGTCAGGACATGGCCATGGCACGCATCAGGACGTGGCAGGGTGTGGCCATGGCACAAGTTTGGACGTCACAGGACATGGCCATGGCACGCGTGTAGACGTGGCAGGGTGTGGTCATGGCACAAGTTAGGATGTCGCAGGACAAGGACATAGCATGTGTTAGGACGCGGTAGGACATGGCAGGGCGTGGCCATGGCACGAGTCGGGACGTCGCAGGACATGGTAGGGCGTGGCCATGGTATGTGTCAGG
Organism: Nicotiana benthamiana; assembly: GCA_034376525.1. Classification (NCBI taxonomy): domain Eukaryota; kingdom Viridiplantae; phylum Streptophyta; class Magnoliopsida; order Solanales; family Solanaceae; genus Nicotiana; species Nicotiana benthamiana. The sequence goes on along the minus strand of JAXGFW010000108.1, from coordinate 35,796 downwards.
ACGCGTCAGGACATGGCCATAGCACGCGTCAGGACGTGGCAGGGTATGGCCATGGCATGAGTCAGGATGTCGCATGACGTGGCAAGGCGTGGTCATGGGACAAGTTAGGACATTGCATGCCATGGCAGGATATGGCCATGGTACTTGCCAGGACGCGTCAGGACGTGGAAGGGCGTGGCCATGGATCGAGTCGGGACGTCGCAAGACATGGCAGGGTGTGGCCATGGCACGAGTTGGGACCTCGCAGGACGTGTCAGGACATGGCCATGGTACGTGTCAGGACGCGTCAGGACATGGCAGGGCGTGGCCATTCCACGAGTCAAGACGTCGCAGGACATGGCAGGATATGGCCATGGTACGTGTCAGGACGCGTCAGGACATGGCCGTGGCACGCGTCAGGACGTGGCAGGGTATGGCCATGGCACGAGTCAGGACATCGCAGGACATGGCCATGGCACGCGTCAGGACGTGGCAGGGCATGGTCATGGCAGAAGTTGGAATGTTGCAGGACATGGTAGGATATTGCCATTGTACGTATCAGGACGCGTTAGGACATGGCAGGGCGTGGCCATGCCACGAGTCAAGATGTCGCCGGGCATGGCAGGATATGGCCATGGTACGTGTCAGGACGCGTCAGCACATGGCCATGGCACGCGTCAGGACATGGCAGGGCGTGGGCATGGAACGGGTCAAGACGTCGCAGAACATGGCAGGATATGGTAATGGTACGTGTCTGGAAGCGTCAGGACATGGCCATGGCACGCATCAGGACGTGGCAGGGTGTGGCAATGGCACGAGTCAGGACGTCGTTGGACATGGCTATGGCAAGCGTCAGGACGTGGTAGGGCGTGGTCATGGCACTAGTTGGGATGTCGCAGGACATGGCAGGACATGGCCATGGCACGTGTCAGGACGCGTCTGGACTTGGTAGGGCGTGGCCATGGCACGAGTCGGGACATCGCAGGACATGGCAGGGCGTGGCCATGGCACGAGTCGGGACGTTGCAGGACATGGCAGAGCGTGGCCATGGCACGTGTAGGGACGCATGAGGACATAGCCATGGCACTTGTCAAGATGCGTCAGGACATAGCAGGGCGTGGCCATGGCATGAGTCGGGTTGTCGCAGGACATGGCAGGGTGTGGCCATGGCACGAGTCGGGACGTGGTAGGACGTGTCAGGACATGGCCATGGCACGTGTCAGGACGCGTCAAGATATGGCAGGGCGTGGCCATGGCACTAGTCGGGACGTCGCAGGACATGGCAGGACGTGGCCATGGCACAGTCGGGACCTCGCAGGACATGTAAGGACATTGCCATGGACCGTGTCAGGACACGTCAGGACATGGCAGGGCGTGGCCATGCCACGAGTCAAGACGTCGCAGGATATGGCGATGGCACGCGTTAGGACGTGGCAGGGTGTTGCCATGGCACGAGTCAGGACATCGTAGGACATGGCCATGGCACGCGTCAGGACGTGGCAGGGCGTGGTCATGGCACAAGTTAGGATGTTGCAGAACATGGCAAGATATGGCCTTGGTACGTGTCAGGACGTGCAGGACATGGTAGGGCGTGGCCATGCCACGAGTCAAGACGTCACAGGACATGGACGGATATGGCCATGTTACGTGTCAAGACGCGTCAGGGCATGGCCATTACACGCGTCAAGACATGGAAGGGCGTGGCCATGGCACCAGTCAAGACGTCGCAGGACATGGCAGGATATGGAAATGGTACGTGTCTGGAAGCGTCAGGACATGGCCATGGAATGCGTCAGGACGTGGATGGGTGTGGCAATGGCACGAGTCAGGACGCATCAGGACATGGCAGCGCATGGCCATGGCACGAGTCGGGACATCACAGGACATGGCAGGGCGTGGCCATGGCACGAGTCGGGACGTTGCAGGACGTGTCACGGCCATGGCACGTGTCAGGACGCGTCAGGACATGGTAGGGTGTTACCATGGCACGAGTTAGGACGTCGCAGGACATGGCAGGATATTGCAATGGTACGTGTTAGTACACGTCAGGACATGGCCATGGCAAGCGTCAGGACGTGGCCATGGCACGTGTCAGGATGCATCACAACATGGCAGGGCGTGGCCCTGGCACGAGTCAAGACGTCGCACGGTATGGCAATGGCACGAGTCGGGACGTGGCAGGACGTGTCAGGACATGGCCATAGCACGTGTCAGGACGCGTCAGGACATGGCAGGGCATGGCCATGGCATGAGTCGGGACGTCGCAAGACATGGCAGGGCGTGGCCATGGCACGTGTAGGGACGCACCAGGACATGGCCATGGCACTTGTCAAGACGCGTCAAGAAATAGCAGGGCCTGGCCATGGCACGAGTCCGGACGTCGCAGGACATGGCAGAGCGTGGCCATGGCACGAGTCGGGATGTCGCAGGACGTGTCAGGACATGGCCATGGCACGTGTCAGGAAGCGTCAAGACATGGCAGGGCGTGGCCATGGCACGACTCGAGACGTCGCAAGACATGGCAGGGCGTGGCCATGGCACGAGTCAGAATGCCGCAGGATGCGTCAGGACATTGCCATGGCACGTATCGGGACGCATCAGGATATGGCCATGGCACGTGTTAGGACGCATAAGAACATGGCCATAGCACGTGTCCGGACGCGTCAGGACATGGAAGGGTGTGGACATGGCACGAGTCGGGAAGTCGCAGGAAATGGCTGGGCGTGGCCATGGCACGTGTAGGGACGCATCAGGACATGGCCATGGCAGTTGTCAAGACGCGTCAAGACATAGCAAGGGCGTGGCAATGGAACGAGTAGGCACGTAGTAGGACATGGCAGTGCTAGGCCATGGAACGAGTCGGGACGTCGCAGGACGTGTCAGGACATGGCCATGGCACGTGTCGGGACGTCGCAGGACATGGCAGGGCGTGGCCATGGCACGAGTCGGGACCTCGCAGGACATGGATGGATATGGCCATGGTACGTGTCTGGAGGCGTCAGGACGCGTCAGGACATGGCCATGGCACGCGTCAGGACGTGGCAGGGTGTGGCCATGGCACATGTCAGGACGTCGCAAGACATGGCCATGGCACGCGTCATGACGTGGCAGGGTGTGGTCATTGCACAAGTTAGGACGTCGCAGGACATGGACATAGCACGTGTCAGGATGCGGTAGGACATGGCAGGGCGTGGCCATGGCACAAGTCGGGACGCCGTAGGACATGGTAGGGCGTGGCCATGGTATGTGTCAGGACGCGTCAGGATATGGCCATAGCACGCATCAGGACGTTGAAGGCTATGGCCATGGCACGAGTTAGGATGTCGCAGGACGTGGCAAGGCGTGGTCATGGCACAAGTTAGGACATTGCATGACATGGCAGGATATGGCCATGGTACTTGCCAGGACGCGTCAGGACGTGGAAGGGCGTGGCCATGGATCGAGACGGGACGTCGCAAGACATGGCAGGGTGTGGCCATGGCACGAGTTGGGACCTCGCAGGACGTGTCAGGACATGGCAATGGTACGTGTCAGGACGCGTCAGGACATGGCAGGGCGTGGCCATGCCACGAGTCAAGACGTCGCAGGACATGGCAGGATATGGCCATGGAACGTGTCAGGACGCGTCAGGACATGGCCGTGGCACGCGTCAGGACGTGGCAGGGTATGGCCATGGCACGAGTCAGGACATCGCAGGACATGGCCATGGCACGCGTCAGGACGTGGCAGGGCGTGGTCATGGCACAAGTTGGAATGTTGCAGGACATGGTAGGATATTGCCATGGTACGTATCAGGACGCGTTAGGACATGGCAGGGCGTGGCCATACCACGAGTCAAGACGTCGCGGGACATGGCAGGATATGGCCATGGTACGTGTCAGGACGCGTCAGGACATGGCCATGGCACGCGTCAGGACATGGCAGTGCCTGGGCATGGAACGAGTCAAGACGTCGCAGAACATGGCAGGATATGGTAATGGTACGTGTCTGGAAGCGTCAGGACATGGCCATGGCACGCATCAGGACGTGGCAGGGTGTGGCAATGGCACGAGTTACGACGTCGTAGGACATGGCCATGGCAAGCGTCAGGACATGGCAGGGCGTGGTCATGGCACAAGTTAGGACGTCGCAGGACATGGCAGGACATGGCCATGGCACGTGTCAGGACGCGTCAGGACATGGTAGGGCGTGGCCATGGCACGAGTCGGGACATCGCAGGACATGGCAGGGCGTGGCCATGGCACGAGTCGGGACGTCGCAGGACATGGCAGAGCGTGGCCATGGCACGGGTAGGGATGCATCAGGACATGGCCATGGCACTTGTCAAGAGGCGTCAGGACATAGCAGGGCGTGGCCATGGCATGAGTCGGGTTGTCGCAGGACATGCCAGGGTGTAGCCATGGCACGAGTCAGGACGTGGTAGGACGTGTCAGGACATGGCCATGGCAGGGCGTGGCCATGGCACTAGTCGGGACGTCGCAGGACATGGCAGGACGTGGCCATGGCACAGTCGGGACCTCGCAGGACATGTAAGGACATAGCCATGGCACGTGTCAGGACGCGTCAGGACATGGCAGGGCGTGGCTATGCCACGAGTCAAGACGTCGCAGGATATGGCGATGGCACGCGTTAGGACGTGGCAGGGTGTGGCCATGGCACGAGTCAGGACATCGCAGGACATGTCCATGGCACGCGTCAGGACATGGCAAGGCGTGGTCATGGCACAAGGTAGGAAGTTGCAGAACATGGCAAGATATGGCCTTGGTACGTGTCAGGACGTGCAGGACATGGCAGGGCATGGCCATGCCACGAGTCAAGACATCACAGGACATGGCAGGATATGGCCATGTTACGTGTCAAGACGCGTCAGGACTTGGCCATTACACGCGTCAAGACGCGTCAGGACATGGCAGGGCGTGGCCATGGCACGAGTCAAGACGTCGCCGGACATGGAAGGATATGGAAATGGTACGTGTCTGGAAGCGTCAGGACATGGCCATGGAATGTGTCAGGACGTGGCAGGGTGTGGCAATGGCATGAGTCAGGACGCATATGGACATGGCAGCGCGTGGCCATGGCACGAGTCGGGACGTCACAGGACATGGCAGGGCGTGGCCATGGCACGAGTCAGGACGTTGTAGGACGTGTCAGAACACGGCCATGGCACGTGTCAGGACGCGTCAGGACATGGAAGGGTGTTACCATGGCACGAGTTAGGACGCGGTAGGACGTGGCAGGGCGTGGCCATGGCACGAGTCGGGACGTCGCAGGACATGGCAGGGCGTGGCCATGGTATGTGTCAGGACGCGTCAGGACATGGCCATAGCACGCGTCAGGACGTGGCAGGGTATGGCCATGGCACGAGTCAGGATGTCGCAGGACGTGGCAAGGCGTGGTCATGGCACAAGTTAGGACATTGCATGACATGGCAGGATATGGCCATGGTACTTGCCAGGACACGTCAGGACGTGGAAGGGCGTGGCCATGGCACGAGTCGGGACGTCGCAAGACATGGCAGGGTGTGGCCATGGCACGAGTCGGGACCTCGCAGGACGTGTCGGGACATGGCCATGGCACGCGTCAGGACGTGGCAGGGTATGGCCATGGCACGAGTCAGGATGTTGCAGTACGTGGCAGGGCGTGGTCATGGCACAAGTTAGGATATTGCATGACATGGCAGGATATGGCCATGACACGTGCCAGGACGCGTCAGGACGTGGAAGGGCGTGGCCATGGCACGAGTTTGGACGTCGCAAGACATGGCAGGATATGGCCATGGTACGTGTCTGGACGCGTCAGGACATGGCCATGGCACGCGTCAGGACGTGGCATGGTGTGGCCATGGCACAAGTCAGGATGTCGCAGGACATACCATGGCACGCGTCATGACGTGGCAGGGTGTGGTCATGGCACATGTTAGGACGTCGCAGGACATGGACATAGCACATGTCAGGACATGGCAGGACATGGGAGGGCGTGGCCATGGCATGAGTCGGGACGTCGCAGGACATGGCAGGATATGGCCATGGGACGTGTCAGGACACGTCAGAACATGGCCATGGCACGCGTCAAGACGTGGCAGGGTATGGCCATGGCACGAGTCAGGATGTCGCAGGACGTGGCAGGGCGTGGTCATGGCACAAGTTAGGACATTGCATGACATGGCAGGATATGGCCATGGTACGTGCAAGGACGCATGAGGACGTGGAAGGGCGTGGCCGTGGCACAAGTCGGGACGTTGCAAGACATGGCAGGGTGTGGCCATGGCACGAGTCGGGACCTCGCAGGATGTGTCAGGACATGGCCATGGCACGTGTCAGGACGCGTCAGGACATGGCAGGGCGTGACCATGGCACGTTTCAGGACGCATAAGAACATGGCCATAGCATGTGTCCGGATGCGTCAGGACATAGAAGGGCGTGGCCATGGCACAAGTCGGAACGTCACAGGACATGGGAGGGCGTGGCCATGGCACGTGTAGGGACGCATCAGGACATGGCCATGGCAGTTGTCAAGAAGCATCAAGACATAGCAAGGCGTGGCAACGGCACGAGTAGGGACGTAGAAGGACATGGCGGTGCTAGGCCATGGCACGAGTCCGGACGTCGCAGGACGTGTCAGGACATGGCCATGGCACGTGTCAGGGCGCGTCAAGACATGGCAAGGCGTGGCCATGGCACGAGTCGGGACGTCGCAAGACATGGCAGGGCGTGGCCATGGCACGAGTCGGGACCTCGCAGGACGTGTTAGAACATGGCCATGGCACTTGTCAGGACGCGTCAATACATGGCAGGGCGTGGCCATAGCACGAGTCAAGATGTCACAGGACATGGCAGGATATGGCCATGGTACGTGTCAGGACGTGCCAGGACATGGCAGGGCGTGGCCATGCCACGAGTCAAGACGTCGCAGGACATGGCGGGATATGGCCATGGTACGTGTATGGACGCGTTAGGATATGGCCATGGCACGCGTCAGGACGTGGTAGGGTATGGCCATGGCACGAGTCAGGATGTCGCAGAATGTGGCAGGGCGTGGTCATTCCACAAGTTAGGATATTGCGTGACATGGCAGGATATGGCCATAGTACGTGCCAGGACGCGTGAGGACGTTGAAGGTCGTGGCCATGGCAGGAGTCGGGACGTTGCAAGACATGGCAGGGTGTGGCCATGGCACGAGTCCGGACGCGTCAGGACATAGAAGGGCGTGGCCATGGCACGAGTCGGAACGTCGCAGGACATGGCAGGGCGTGGCCATGGCACGTGTAGGGACGCATCAGGACATGGCCATGGCAGATGTCAAGACGCATCAAGACATAGCAAGGCGTGGCAATGGCACGAGTAGGGACGTTGCAGGACATGGCGGTGCTAGGCCATGGCACAAGTCGGGACGTCGCAGGACGTGTCAGGACATGGCCATGGCACGTGTCAGGGCGCGTCAAGACATGGCAAGGCGTGGCCATGGCACGAGGCGGGACGTCGCGAGACATGGCACGAGTCAGGACCTCGCAGGACGTGTTAGGACATGGCCATGGCACGTGTCAGGACGCGTCAGGACATGGCAGGGCGTGGCCATAGCACGAGTCAAGATGTCACAGGACATGGCAGGATATGGCCATGGTACGTGTCAGGACGTGTCAGGACATGGCAGGGCGTGGCCATGCCAGGAGTCAAGACGTCGCAGGACATGGCGGGATATGGCCATGGTATGTGTCAGGACGCGTCAGGACATGGCCATAGCACGCGTCAGGACGTGGCAGGGTATGGCCATGGCACGAGTCAGGATGTCGCAGGACGTGGCAAGGCGTGGTCATGGCACAAGTTAGGACATTACATGACATGGCAGGATATAGCCATGGTACTTGCCAGGACACGTCAGGACGTGGAAGGGCGTGGCCATGGCACGAGTCGGGACGTCGCAAGACATGGCTGGGTGTGGCCATGGCACGAGTCGGGACCTCGCAGGACGTGTCAGGACATGGCCATGGGACGTGTCAGGACGCGTCAGGACATGGCAGGGCGTGGCCATGCCACGAGTCAAGACGTCGCAGGACATGGCAAGATATGGCCATGGTACGTGTCAGGACGCGTCAGGACAAGGCCATGGCACGCGTCAGGACGTGGCAGGGTATGGCCATGGCACGAGTCAGGATGTCGCACTACGTGGCAGGGCGCGGTCAAGGCACAAGTTAGGATATTGCATGACATGGCAGGATATGGCCATGACACGTGCCAGGACGCGTCAGGACGTGGAAGGGCGTGGCCATGGCACGAGTCTGGACGTCGCAAGACATGGCAGGATATGGCCATGGTACGTGTCTGGACGCGTCAGGACATGGCCATGGCACGAGTCAGGACGTGGCAGGGTGTGGCCATGGCAAAAGTCAGGATGTCGCAGGACATACCATGGCACGCGTCATGACGTGGCAGGATGTGGTCATGGCACAAGTTAGGACATCGCAGGACATGGACATAGCACGTGTCAGGACGTGGCAGGACATGGGAGGGCGTGGCCATGGCACGAGTCGGGACGTCGCAGGAAATGGCAGGATATGGCCATGGGACGTGTCAGGACACGTCAGAACATGGCCATGGCACGCGTCAAGACGTGGCAGGGTATGGCCATGGCACGAGTCAGGATGTCGCAGGACGTGGCAGGGCGTGGTCATGGCACAAGTTAGGACATTGCATGACATGGCAGGATATGGCCATGGTACGTGCCAGGACGCGTGAGGACGTGGAAGGGCGTGGCCGTGGCACAAGTCGGGACGTTGCAAGACATGGCATGGTGTGGCCATTGCACGAGTCGGGACCTCGCAGGACGTGTCAGGTCATGGCCATGGCACGTCTCAGGACGCGTCAGGACATGGCAGGGCGTGACCATGGCACGTTTCAGGACGCATAAGAACATGGCCATAGCATGTGTCCGGATGCGTCAGGACATAGAAGGGCGTGGCCATGGCACAAGTCGGAACGTCACAGGACATGGCAGGGCGTGGCCATCGCACGTGTAGGGACGCATCAGGACATGGCCATGGCAGTTGTCAAGACGCGTCAAGACATAGCAAGGCGTGGCAATGGCACGAGTAGGGACGTAGCAGGACATGGCGGTGCTAGGCCATGGCACGAGTCGGGACATCGCAGGACGTGTCAGGACATGGCCATGGCAAGTGTCAGGGCGCGTCAAGACATGGCAAGGCGTGGCCATGGCACGAGTCGGGACGTCGCAAGACATGGCAGGGCGTGGCCATGGCACGAGTCGGGACCTCGCAGGACGTGTTAGGACATGGCCATGGCACTTGTCAGGACGCGTCAGGACATGGCGGGGCGTGGCCATAGCACGAGTCAAGATGTCACAGGACATGGCAGGATATGGCCATGGTACGTGTCAGGACGTGCCAGGACATGGCAGGGCGTGGCCATGCCACGAGTCAAGACGTCGCAGGACATGGCGGGATATGGCCATGGTACGTGTATGGACGCATCAGGATACGGCCATGGCACGCGTCAGGACGTGGTAGGGTATGGCCATGGCACGAGTCAGGATGTCGCAGGACGTGGCAGGGCGTGGTCATGCCACAAGTTAGGATATTGCGTGACATGGCAGGATATGGCCATGGTAGGTGCCAGGACGCGTGAGGACGTTGAAGGGCGTGGCCATGGCACGAGTCAGGACGTTACAAGACATGGCAGGGTGTGGCCATGGCACGAGTCCGGACGCGTCCGGACATAGAAGGGCGTGGCCATGGCACGAGTCGGAACGTCGCAGGACCTGGCAGGGCATGGCCATGGCACGTGTAGGGACGCATCAGGACATGGCCATGGCAGATGTCAAGACGCATCAAGACATAGCAAGGCGTGGCAATGGCACGAGTAGGGACGTAGCAGGACATGGCGGTGCTAGGCCATGGCACGAGTCGGGATGTCGCAGGACGTGTCAGGACATGGCCATGGCACGTGTCAGGGCGCGTCAAGACATGGCAAGGCGTGGCCATGGCACGAGGCGGGACGTCGCAAGACATGGCAGGGCGTGGCCATGGCACGTGTCGGGACCTCGCAGGACGTGTTAGGACATGGCCATGGCACGTGTCAGGACGCGTCAGGACATGGCAGGGCGTGGCCATAGCACGAGTCAAGATGTCACAGGACATGGTTGGATATGGCCATGGTACGTGTCAGGACGTGTCAGGACATGGCAGGGCGTGGCCATGCCAGGAGTCAAGACGTCGCAGGACATGGCGGGATATGGCCATGGTATGTGTCAGGACGCGTCAGGACATGGCCATAGCACGCGTCAGGACGTGGCAGGGTATGGCCATGGCACGAGTCAGGATGTCGCAGGACGTGGCAAGGCGTGGTCATGGCACAAGTTAGAACATTGCATGACATGGCAGGATATGGCCATGGTACTTGCCAGGACACGTCAGGACGTGGAAGGGCGTGGCCATGGCACGAGTCGGGACGTCGCAAGACATGGCTGGGTGTGGCCATGGCACGAGTCGGGACCTTGCAGGACGTGTCATGACATGGCCATGGTACGTGTCAGGACGCGTCAGGACATGGCAGGGCGTGTCCATGCCACGAGTGAAGACGTCGCAGGACATGGCAGGATATGGCCATGGTACGTGTCAGGACGCGTCAGGACATGGCCATGGCATGCGTTAGGACGTGGCAGGGTATGGCCATGGCACGAGTCAGGATGTCGCAGGACGTGGCAGGGCGTGGTCATGGCACAAGTTAGGATATTGCATGACATGGCAGGATATGGCCATGACACGTGCCAGGACGTGGAAGGGCGTGGCCATGGCACGAGTCTGGACGTCGCAAGACATGGCACGATATGGCCATGGTACGTGTCTGGACGCGTCAGGACATGGCCATGGCACGCGTCAGGACGTGGCAGGGTGTGGCCATGGCACAATTCAGGATGTCGCAGGACATACCATGGCACGCGTCATGACGTGGCAGGGTGTGGTCATGGCACAAGTTAGGATGTCGTTGGACATGGACATAGCACGTGTCAGGACGTGGCAGGACATGGGAGGGCGTGGCCATGGCACGAGTCGGGACGCCGCAGGACATGGCAAGATATGGCCATGGTACGTGTCAGGACACGTCAGAACATGGCCATGGCACACGTCAAGACGTGGCAGGGTATGGCCATGGCACGAGTCAGGATGTCGTAGGACGTGGCAGGACACGTGAGGACGTGGAAGGGCGTGGCCGTGGCACAAGTCGGGACGTTGCAAGACATGGCAGGGTGTGGCCATGGCACGAGTCGGGACCTCGCAGGACGTGTCAGGACATGGCCATGGCACGTGTCAGGACGCGTCAGGACATGGCAGGGCGTGACCATGGCACGTTTCAGGACGCATAAGACCATGGCCATAGCATGTGTCCGGATGCGTCAGGACATAGAAGGGCGTGGCCATGGCACGAGTCGGAACGTCACAGGACATGGCAGGGCGTGGCCATGGCACGTGTAGGGACGCATCAGGACATGGCCATGGCAGATGTCAAGACGCATCAAGACATAACAAGGCGTGGCAATGTCACGAGTAGGGACGTAGCAGGACATGGCGGTGCTAGGCCATGGCACGAGTAAGGACGTCGCAGGACGTGTCAGGACATGACCATGGCACGTGTCAGGGCGCGTCAAGACATGGCAAGGCGTGGCCATGGCACGAGTCGGGACGTCGCGAGACATGGCAGAGCGTGGCCATGGCACGAGTCGGGACCTCGCAGGACGTGCTAGGACATGGCCATGGGACGTGTCAGGACATTTAAGGACATGGCACGGCGTGGCCATAGCACGAGTCAAGATGTCACAGGACATGGCAGGATATGGCCATGGTACGTGTCAGGACGTGTCAGGACATGGCAGGGCGTGGCCATGCCAGGAGTCAAGACGTCGCAGGACATGGCGGGATATGGCCATGGTACGTGTAAGGACGCGTCAGGATATGGCCATGGCACGCGTCAGGACGTGGTAGAGTATGGCCATGGCACGAGTCAGGATGTCGCAGGACGTGGCAGGGCGTGGTCATGGCACAAGTTAGGATATTGCGTGACATGGCAGGATATGGCCATGTAACGTGCCAGGACGCGTGAGGACGTGGAAGGGCGTGGCCATGGCATGAGTCGGGACGTTGCAAAAAGTGGCAGGGTGTGGCCATGGCACGAGTCCGGACGCGTCAGGACATAGAAGGGCGTGGCCATGGCACGAGTCGGAACGTCGCAGGACATGGCAAGGCGTGGCCATGGCACGTGTAGGGACGCATCAGGACATGGCCATTGCAATTGTCAAGACGCGTCAAGACATAGCAAGGCGTGGCAATGGCACGAGCAGGGACGTAGCAGGACATGGCGGTGCTAGGCCATGGTACGAGTCGGGACGTCGCAGGACGTGTCAGGACATGGCAGGGCGTGGCCATGCCACGAGTCAAGATGTCGCAGGACATGGCAGGATATGGCCATGGTACGTGTCAGGACGTGTCAAGACATGGCAGGGCGTGGCCATGCCACGTGTCAAGACGTCGCAGGACATGGCGGGATATGGCCATGGTACGTGTCAGGACGCGTCAGGATATGGCCATGGCACGCGTCAGGACGTGGCAGGGTATGGCCATGGCACGAGTCAGGATGTCGCAGGACGTGGCAGGGCATGGTCATGGCACAAGTTAGGATATTTCATGACATGGCAGGATATGGCCATTGTACGTGCCAGGACGCGTGAGGACGTGGAAGGGCGTGGCCATGGCACGAGTCAGGACGTTGCAAGACATGGCACGGTGTGGCCATAGCACGTGTCCGGATGCGTCAGGACATAGAAGGGCGTGGCCATGGCACGAGTCGAAACGTCGCAGGACATGGCAGGGCGTGGCCATGGCACGTGTAGGGACACATCAGGACATGGCCATGGCAGTTGTCCAGACGCGTCAAGACATAGCAAGGCGTTGCAATGGAACGAGTAGGGACGTAGCAGGACATGGCAGTGCTAGGCCATGGCACGAGTGGGGACGTCGCAGGATGTGTCAGGACATGGCAGGGCGTGGCCATGCCACGAGTCAAGACGTCGCAGGACATGGCAGGATATGGCCATGGTACGTGTCAGGACGCGTCAGGACATGGCAATGGCACGAGTCAGGATGTCGCAGGACGTGGCAGGGCGTGGTCATGGCACAAGTTAGGATATTGCATGACATGGCAGGATATGGCCATGATACGTGCCAGGACGCGTTAGGACGTGAAGGGCGTGGCCATGGCACGAGTCGGGACGTCGCAAGACATGGCAGGATATGGCCATGGTACGTATCTGGACGCGTCAGGACATGGCCATGGCACGCGTCAGGACGTGGCAGGGTGTGGCCATGGCACAAGTCAGGACGTCGCAGGACATGGCCATGGCACGCATCATGACGTGGCAGGGTGTGGTCATGGCAAAAGTAAGGACGTCGCAGGACATGGACATAGCACGTGTCAGGACGCGGCAGGACATGGCAGGGTGTGGCCATGGCATGTGTCGGGACGTCGCAGGACATGGCAGGATATGGCCATGGTACGTGTCAGGACGCGTCAGAACATGGCCATGGCACGCATAAAGATGTGGCAGGGTATGGCCATGGCACGAGTCAGGATGTCGCAGGACGTGGCAGGGCGTGGTCATGGCACAAGTTAGGACATTGCATGACGTGGCAGGATATGGCCATGGTACGTGCCAGGACGCGTGAGGACGTGGAAGGGCGTGGTCATGGCATGAGTTGGGACGTTGCAAGACTTGGCAGGGTGTGGCCATGGCACGAGTCGGGACCTCGCAGGACGTCTCAGGATATGGCCATGGCATGTGTCAGGACGCGTCAGGACATGGCAGGGCGTGACCATGGCACGTGTCAGGACGCATAAGGACATGGCCATAGCACGTGTCCGGACGCGTCAGTACATAGAAGGGCGTGGCCATGGCACGAGTCGGAACGTCGCAGGACATGGCAGGGCGTGGACATGGCAGTTGTCAAGACGCGTCAAGACATAGCAAGGCGTGGCAATGGCACGAGTAGGGACGTAGCAGAACATGGCGGTGCTAGGCCATGGCACGAGTCGGGACGTTGCAGGACGTGTCAGGACATGGCCATGGCACGTTTCGGGACGCGTCAAGACATGGCAAGGCGTCGCCATGGCACGAGTCGGGACGTCGCAAGACATGGCAGTATGTGGCCATGGCGTGAGTTGGGACCTCGCAGGACGTGTAAGGACATGGCCATGGCACGTGTCAGGACGCGTCAGGACATTGCACGGCGTGGCCATAGCACGAGTCAAGATGTCACAGGACATGGCAGGATATGGCCATGGTACGTGTCAGGACGTGTCAGGACATGGTAGGGCGTTGCCATGCCACAAGTTAGGATGTCGCAGGACGTGGCAGGGCGTGGTCATGGCACAAGTTAGGACATTGCATGACATGGCAGGATATGGCCATGGTACGTGCCAGGACGCGTCAGGACATGGTAGGGCGTGGCCATGGCACGAGTCGGGATGTCGCAAGACATGGCAGGATATGGCCATGGTACGTGTCTGGACGCGTCAGGATATGGCCATGGCATGCGTCAGGACGTGGCAGGGCATGGCAATGGCACGAGTCAGGATGTCGCAGGACATGGCCATGGCATGCGTCAGGATGAGGCAGGGCGTGGATATGGCACGAGTCAGGACGTCGCAGGACATGGTAGGATATGGCCATGGTACGTGTCAGGACGCGTCAGGACATGGCCATGGTACGTGTCAAGACGCGTCAGGACATGGCCATGGCACGTGTCAGGACACGGCCATGGCGCGTGTCAGGATGCATCAGAACATGGCAAGGCGTGGCCATGGCACGAGTCAGGACGTCGCAGTGCGTGGCAATGGAACGAGTCGGGACATCGCAGGACGTGTCAGGACATGGCCATAGCACATGTCAGGACGCATTAGGACATGGCAGGGCGTGGCCATGGCACGAGGCGGGACATCGTAGGACATGGCAGGACGTGGTTATGGCACGAGTTGGGACCTCGCAGGATGGCAGTGGCACGTGTCAGGACGCATCAGGACATTGCAGGGCGTGGCCATGGCACGGGTCGGGACGTCGCAGGACATAGAAGGGCGTGGCCATGGCACGAGTCGGGATGTCGCAGGACATGGCAGGATATGGCCATGGCACGTGTCAAGACGCGTCAGGACATGGCAGGGCATGGCTATGGCACGAGTCGGGACGTCGCAGGACATGGCAGGGTGTGGCCATGGCACGAGTCGGGACGTCGCAGCACATGGCAGGGTGTGGCCATGGCACGAGTCGGGACGTCGCAGGATATGGCCATGGCACGAGTCAGGACGCATTAGGACATCGCCATAGCACGTGTCCGGACGCATCAGCACATTAAAGGGCGTGGCCATGGCATGAGCCAGGACGTCGCAGGACATGGCAGGGCGTGGCCATGGCATGAATCGGGACGTTGCAGGACATGGCAGGGCGTAGCCATGGCACAAGTCAGGACGTCGCAGGACGTATCAGGACATGGCCATGGCACTTGTCAAGATGCGTCAGGACATGGCAGGGCGTGGCCATGGCACTTGTCAAGACGCGTCAGGACATTGCAGGATATGGCAATGGTACGTGTCTGGAAGCGTCAGGACATGGCCATGGCATGCATCAGGACGTGGCAGGGTGTGGCAATGGCAGGAGTCAGGACGTCGTAGGACATGGCCATGGCAAGCGTCAGGACGTGGCAGGGCGTGGACACGGCACAAGTTAGGACGTCGCAGGACATGGCAGGATATGGCCATGGCACGTGTCAAGACGCGTCAGGACATGGCAGGGCATGGCCATGGCACGAGTCGGGACGTCGCAGGGCATGGCAGGGTGTGGCCATGGCACAAGTCGGGACGTCGCAAGATGCGTCAGGACATGGCCATGGCACGTGTCAGGACGCATCAGGATATGGTCATGGCACGAGTCAGGACGCATTAGGACATCACCATAGCACGTGTCCGGACGCGTCAGCACATGAAGGGCGTGGCCATGGCATGAGTCAGGACGTCGCAGGACATGGCAAGGCGTGGCCATGGCATCAATCGGGACGTTGCAGGACATGGCAGGGCGTGGCCATGGCACAAGTCAGAACGTCGCAGGACGTATCAGGACATGGCCATGGCACTTGTCAAGACGCGTCAGGACATGGCAGGGCATGGCCATGGCACGAATCGGGACGTTTCAGGACTTGGCAGAGCGTGGCCATGGCACGAGTCAGGATGTCGCAGGACGTATCAGGATATGGCCATGGCACGTGTCAGGACGCGTCAAGACATGGCAGGGCGTGGCCATGGCACGAGTCGGGACGTCGCAGGACATGGCAGGGCGTGGCCATGGCACAGTGGGGACCTCGCAGGACATGTCAAGACATGGCCATGGCACGTGTCAGGACGCATCTGGACATGGCAGGGCGTGGCCATGCCACGAGTCAAGATGTCGCAGGACATGGCAGGAAATGGCCATGGTACGTGTGAGGACGTGTCAGGACATGGCCGTGGCAAGCGTCAGGACGTGGCAGGGTATGGCCATGGCACGAGTCAGGACATCGCAGGACATGGCCATGGCATGCGTTAGCACGTGGCAGGGCTTGGTCATGGCACAAGTTAGGATGTTGTAGGACATGGTAGGATATTGCCATGGTATGTATTAGGACGCGTTAGGACATGGCAGGGCGTGGCCATGTCACGAGTCTAGACGTCGCAGGACATGGCAAGATATGGCCATGGTACGTGTCAGGACGCGTAAGGGCATGGCCATGGCACGCGTCAGGACGCGTCAGGACATGGCATGGCGTGGCCATGGCACGAGTCAAGACATCGCAGAACATGGCAGGATATGGCAATGGTACGTGTCTGGAAGCGTCAGGACATGGCCATGGCATACATCAGGACGTGGCAGGGTGTGGCAATGGCACGAGTAAGGACGTCGTAGGACATGGCCATGGCAAGCGTCAGGACGTGGCAGGGCGTGGACATGGCACAAGTTAGGACGTCGCAGGAAATGGCAGGACATGGCCATGGCACGTGTCAGGACGCGTCAGGACATGGTAAGGCGTGGCCATGGCACGAGTCGGGATGCCGCTGGACATGGCAGGGCGTGGCGATGGCACGAGTCGGGACGTCGCAGGACGTGTCAGGACATGGCCATAGCACGTGTCAGGACGCGTGAAGACATGGAAGGGCGTGGCCATGGCACGAGTCGGGACGTCGCAGGACATGGCAGGGCGTGGCCATGGCACGTGTCGGAACGTCGCAGGCTGCATCAGGACATGTCCATGGCACGAGTCGGAATGTCGCAGGCTGCATGAGGACATGGCCGTGGCACGTATCAGGATGCATCAGGAAATGGCCATGGCACGTGTTAGGATACATAAGGACATAGCCATAGCACGTGTCCGGACGATTCAGGACATGGAAGGGCGTGGCCATGGCACGAGTCGGGACGTCGCAGGACATGGCAGGGCGTGGCCATGGCACGTGTCAGGACGCATCAGGACATGGCCATGGCACTTTTGATGATGCGTCAGCACATGATAGGGCGTGGCCATGGCACGAGTCGGGCCGTCGCAGGACATGGTAGGGCGTGGCCATGCCCCAAGTCGGGACGTTGCAGCACATTTCTGGACATAGACATTGAACGTGTCAGGACGCATCAGGACATGGCAGGGCATGGCCATGGCACGAGTCGGGACGTCACAGGACATGGCAGGGCGTGGCCATGGCACGAGTCGTGACGTTGCAGGACGTGTCAGAACAGGACCATGGCACGTGTCGGGACGCGTCAGGACATAGCAGGGCGCTACCGTGGCACGAGTCAGGACGTGGCAGGGCATGGCAATGGCACGAGTTAGGACATGGCCATGGCAAGCGTCAGGACGTGGCAGGGCATGGCAATGGCACGAGTCAGGACGTCGCAGGACATGGCCATGGCACGCGTCAGGACGAGGCAGGGCATGGATATGGCACGAGTCAGGACGTCGCAGGACATGGTAGGATATGGCCATGGTACGTGTCAGGACGCGTCAGGACGTGGCCATGGTACGTGTCAAGACGCGTCAGGACATGGCCATGGCACGTGCCAGGACGCGTGAGGACGTGGAAGGGCGTGGCCGTGGCACAAGTCGGGACGTTGCAAGACATGGCAGGGTGTGGCCATGGCACGAGTCGGGACCTCGCAGAACGTGTAAGGACATGGCCATGGCACGTGTCAGGACGCGTCAGGACATGGCAGGGCGTGACCATGGCACGTTTCAGGACGCATAAGAACATGGCCATAGCATGTGTCCGGATGCGTCAGGACATAGAAGGGCGTGGCCATGGCACGAGTCGGAACGTCACAGGACATGGCAGGGCGTGGCCATGGCACGTGTAGGGACGCATCAGGACATGGCCATGGCAGTTGTCAAGACGCGTCAAGACATAGCAAGGCGTGGCAATGGCACGAGTAGGGACATAGCAGGACATGGCGGTGCTAGGCCATGGCACGAGTCGGGACGTCGCAGGACGTGTCAGGACATGGCAATGGCACGTGTCAGGGCGCGTCAAGACATGGCAAGGCGTGGCCATGGCACGAGTCGGGACGTCGCAAGACATGGCAGGGCGTGGCCATGGCACGAGTCGGGACCTCGCAGGACGTGTTAGGACATGGCCATGGCACTTGTCAGGACGCGTCAGGACATGGCACGGCGTGGCCATAGCACGAGTCAAGATGTCACAGGACATGGCAGGATATGGCCATGGTACGTGTCAGGACGTGTCAGGACATGGTAGGGCGTTGCCATGCCACGAGTCAGGATGTCGCAGGACGTGGCAGGGCGTGGTCATGGCACAAGTTAGGACATTGCATGACATGGCAGGATATGGCCATGGTACGTGCCAGGACGCGTCAGGACGTGGTAGGGCGTGGCCATGGCACGAGTCGGGACGTCGCAAGACATGGCAGGATATGGCCATGGTACGTGTCTGGACGCGTCAGGATATGGCCATGGCATGCGTCAGGACGTGGCAGGGCATGGCAATGGCACGAGTCAGGACGTCGCAGGACATGGCCATGGCACGCGTCAGGATGAGGCAGGGCGTGGACATGGCACGAGTCAGGACGTCGCAGGACATGGTAGGATATGGCCATGGTACGTGTCAGGACGCGTCAGGACGTGGCCATGGTACGTGTCAAGACGCGCCATGACAAGGCCATGGCACGTGTCAGGACATGGCCATGGCTCGGGTCAGGACGCATCAGAACATGGCAGGGCGTGGCCATGGCAAGAGTCAGGACGTCACAGGGCGTGGCAATGGCACGAGTCGGGACATCGCAGGACGTGTCAGGACATGGCCATAGCACATGTCAGGATGCATTAAGACATGGCAGGGCGTGGCCATGGCACGAGGCGGGACATCATAGGACATGGCAGGACTTGGTTATTGCACGAGTTGGGACCTCGCAGGATGGCAGTGGCACGTGTCAGGACGCATCAGGACATTGCAGGGCGTGGCCATGGCACGGGTCGGGACGTCGCAGGACATAGAAGGGCGTGGCCATGGCACGAGTCGGGACGTCGCAGGACATGGCAGGATATGGCCATGGCACGTGTCAAGACGCGTCAGGACATGGCAGGGCATGGCTATGGCACGAGTCGGGACGTAGCAGGACATGGCAGGGTGTGGCCATGGCACGAGTCGGGACGTCGCAGGACATGGCAGGCTGTGGCCATGGCACGAGTCGGGACGTCGCAGGATATGGCCATGGCACTAGTCAGGACGCATTAAGACATCGCCATAGCACATGTCCGGACGCGTCAGCACATGGAAGGGCGTGGCTATGGCATGAGTCAGGACATCGCAGGACATGGCAGGGCGTGGCCATGGCATGAATCGGGACGTTGCAGGACATGGCAGGGCGTAGCCATGGCACAAGTCAGGACGTCGCAGGACGTATCAGGACATGGCCATGGCACTTGTCAAGACGCGTCAGGACATAGCAGGGCGTGGCCATGGCACTTGTCAAGACGCGTCAGGACATGGCAAGATATGGCCATGGTACGTGTCAGGACGCGTCAGGACATGGCCATGGCACGCATCAGGACGCGTCAGGACATGGCAGGGCGTGGCCATGGCATGAGTCAAGACGTCGCAGAACATGGCAGGATATGGCAATGGTACGTGTCTGGAAGCGTCAGGACATGGCCATGGCATGCATCAGGACGTGGCAGGGTGTGGCAATGGCACGAGTCAGGACGTCGTAGGACATGGCCATGGCAAGCGTCAGGACGTGGAAGGGCGTGGACATGGCACAAGTTAGGACGTCGCAGGACATGGCAGGATATGGCCATGGCACGTGTCAAGACGCGTCAGGACATGGCAGTGCATGGCCATGGCATGAGTCGGGACGTCGCAGGACATGGCAGGGTCTGGCCATGGCACAAGTCGGGACGTCGCAAGATGCGTCAGGACAGGGCCATGGCACGTGTCAGGACGCATCAGGATATGGCCATGGCACGAGTCAGGACGCATTAGGACATCACCATAGCACGTGTCCGGATGCGTCAGCACATGAAGGGCGTGGCCATGGCATGAGTCAGGACGTCGCAGGACATGGCAGGGCGTGGCCATGGCATCAATCGGGACGTTGTAGGACATGGCAGGGCGTGGCCATGGCACAAGTCAGGACGTCGCAGGACGTATCAGGGCATGGCCATGGCACTTGTCAAGACGCGTCAGGACATGGCAGGGCGTGGCCATGGCACGAATCGGGACGTTGCAGGACTTGGCAGGGCGTGGCCATGGCACGAGTCAGGATGTCGCAGGACGTATCAGGATATGGCCATGGCACGTGTCGGGACGTCGCAGGACATGGCAGGGCGTGGCCGTGGCACAGTCGGGACCTCGCAGGACATGTCAAGACATGGCCATGGCACGTGTCGGGAAGCGTCTGGACATGGCAGGGCGTGGCCATGCCACGAGTCAAGATGTCGCAGGACATGGCAGGAAATGGCCATGGTACGTGTGAGGACGCGTCAGGACATGGCCGTGGCACGCGTCAGGACGTGGCAGGGTATGGCCATGGCACGAGTCAGGACATCGCAGGACATGGCCATGGCATGCGTCAGGACGTGGCAGGGCTTGGTCATGGCACAAGTTAGGATGTTGCAGGACATGGTAGGATATTGCCATGGTATGTATCAGGACGCGTTAGGACATGGCAGGGCGTGGCCATGTCACGAGTCTAGACGTCGCAAGACATGGCAATATATGGCCATGGTACGTGTCAGGACGCGTAAGGGCATGGCCATGGCACGCGTCAGGACGCGTCAGGACATGGCGTGGCGTGGCCATGGCACGAGTCAAGACGTCGCAGAACATGGCAGGATATGGCAATGGTACGTGTCTGGAAGCGTCAGGACATGGCCATGGCATGCATCAGGACGTGGCAAGGTGTGGCAATGGCACGAGTCAGGACGTCGTAGGACATGGCCATGGCAAGCGTCAGGACGTGGCAGGGCGTGGACATGGCACAAGTTAGGACGTCGCAGGACATGGCAGGACATGGCCATGGCACGTGTCAGGACGCGTCAGGACATGGTAAGGCGTGGCCATGGCACGAGTCGGGACGCCGCTGGACATGGCAGGGCGTGGCGATGGCACTAGTCGGGACGTCGCAGGACGTGTCAGGACATGGCCATGGCACGTGTCAGGATGCGTGAAGACATGGAAGGGCGTGGCCATGGCACGAGTCGGGACGTCGCAGGACATGGCAGGGCGTGGCCATGGCACGTGTCGGAACGTCGCAGGCTGCATCAGGACATGGCCATGGCACGAGTCGAAACGTCGCAGGCTGCATGAGGACATGGCCATGGCACGTATCAGGATGCATCAGGAAATGGCCATGGCACGTGTTAGGATACAAAAGGACATGGCCATAGCACGTGTCCGGACGCTTCAGGACATGGAAGGGCGTGGCCATGGCACGAGTCGGGATGTCGCAGGACATGGCAGGGCGTGGCCATGGCACGTGTCAGGACGCATCAGGACATGGCCATGGCACTTGTCATGATGCGTCAGCACATGATAGGGCGTGGCCATGGCACGAGTCGGGACGTCGCAGGACATGGCAGGGCGTGGCCATGCCCCAAGTCGGGACGTTGCAGCACATTTCTGTACATAGACATGGAACGTGTCAGGACGCATCAGGACATGGCAGGGCATGGCCATGGCACGAGTCGGGACGTCACAGGACATGGCAGGGCGTGGCCATGGCACGAGTCGTGACGTTGCAGGACGTGTCAGAACATGACCATGGCACGTGTCGGGACGCGTCAGGACGTGGCAGGGCATGGCAATGGCACGAGTTAGGACATGGCCATGGCAAGCGTCAGGACGTGGCAGGGCATGGCAATGGCACGAGTCAGGACGTCGCAGGACATGGCCATGGCACGCGTCAGGATGAGGCAGGGCATGGATATGGCACGAGTCAGGACATCGCAGGACATGGTAGGATATGGCCATGGTACGTGTCAGGACGCGTCAGGACGTGGCCATGGTACGTGTCAAGACGCGTCAGGACATGGCCATGGCACGTGCCAGGACGCGTGAGGACGTGGAAGGGCGTGGCCGTGGCATAAGTCGGGACATTGCAAGGCATGGCAGGGTGTGGCCATGGCACGAGTCGGGACCTCGCAGGACGTGTCAGGACATGGCCATGGCACGTGTCAAGACGCGTCAAGACATGGCAGGGTGTGACCATGGCACGTTTCAGGACGCATAAGAACATTGCCATAGCATGTGTCCGGATGCGTCAGGACATAGAAGGGCGTGGCCGTGGCACGAGTCGGAACGTCACAGGACATGGCAGAGCGTGGCCATGGCACGTGTAGGGACGCATCAGGACATGGCCATGGCAGTTGTCAAGACGCGTCAAGACATGGCAAGGCGTGGCCATGGCAAGAGTCGGGACGTCGCAAGACATGGCAGGGCGTGGCCATGGCACGAGTCGGGACCTCGCAGGACGTGTTAGGACATGGCCATGGCACTTGTCAGGACGCGTCAGGACATGGCAAGGCGTGGCCATAGCACGAGTCAAGATGTCACAGGACATGGCAGGATATGGCCATGGTACGTGTCAGGACGTGCCAGGACATGACAGGGCGTGGCCATGCCACGAGTCAAGACGTCGCAGGACATGGCGGGATATGGCCATGGTACGTGTATGGACGCGTCAGGATATGGCCATGGCACGCGTCAGGACATGGTAGGGTATGGCCATGGCACGAGTCAGGATGTCACAGGACGTGGCAGGGCGTGGTCATGCCACAAGTTAGGATATTGCGTGACATGGCAGGATATTTCCATGGTACGTGCCAGGACGCGTGAGGACGTTGAAGGGCGTGGCCATGGCACGAGTTGGGACGTTGCAAGACATGGCAGGGTGTGGCCATGGCACGAGTCCGGACGCGTCACGACATAGAAGGGCGTGGCCATGGCACGAGTCGGAACGTCGCAGGACATGGCACGTGTAGGGACGCATTAGGACATGGCCATGGCAGATGTCAAGACGCATCAAGACATAGCAAGGCGTGGAAATGGCACGAGTAGGGACGTAGCAGGACATGGCAGTGCTAGGCCATAGCACGCGTCAGGACGTGGCAGGGTATGGCCATGGCACGAGTCAGGATGTCGCAGGACGTGGCAAGGCGTGGTCATGGCACAAGTTAGGACATTGCATGACATGGCAGGATATGGCCATGGTACTTGCCAGGACACGTCAGGACGTGGAAGGGCGTGGCCATGGCACGAGTCGGGACGTCGCAAGACATGGCTGGGTGTGGCCATGGCACGAGTCGGGACCTCGCAGGACGTGTCAGGACATGGCAGGGCGTGGCCATGGCACGTGTAGGGACGCATCAGGACATGGCCATGGCAGATGTCAAGACGCATCAAGACATAGCAAGGCGTGGCAATGGCATGAGTAGGGACGTAGCAGGACATGGCGGTACTAGGCCATGGCACGAGTCGGGACGTCGCAGGACGTGTCAGGACATGGCCATGGCACGTGTCAGGGCGCGTCAAGACATGGCAAGGCGTGGCCCTGGCACGAGTCGGGACGTCGCGAGACATGGCAGGGCGTGGCCATGGCACGAGTCGGGACCTTGCAGGACGTGTTAGGACATGGCCATGGCACGTGTCAGGACGCGTCAGGACATGGCAGGGCGTGGCCATAACACGAGTGAAAATGTCACAGGACATGGCAGGATATGGCCATGGTACGTGTCAGGACGTGTCAGGACATGGCAGGGCGTGGCCATGCCAGGAGTCAAGACGTTGCAGGACATGGCGGGATATGGCCATGGTACGTGTAAGGACGCGTCAGGATATGGCC
Source organism: Nicotiana benthamiana (assembly GCA_034376525.1). Classification (NCBI taxonomy): domain Eukaryota; kingdom Viridiplantae; phylum Streptophyta; class Magnoliopsida; order Solanales; family Solanaceae; genus Nicotiana; species Nicotiana benthamiana. The sequence continues at coordinate 11,385 of JAXGFW010000108.1, read as the reverse complement.
ATGGCACGCGTCAGGACGTGGTAGGGTATGGCCATGGCACGAGTCAGGATGTCGCAGGACGTGGCAGGGCGTGGTCATGGCACAAGTCAGGATATTGCATGACATGGCAGGATATGGCCATGTTACGTGCCAGGACGTGGAAGGGCGTGGCCATGGCACGAGTCGGGACGTTGCAAAAAATGGCAGGGTGTGGCCATGGCACGAGTCCGGACGCGTCAGGACATAGAAGGGCGTGGCCATGGCACGAGTCGGAACGTCGCAGGACATGGCAGGGCGTGGCCATGGCACGTGTAGGGACGCATCAGGACATGGCCATGGCAATTGTCAAGACGCGTCAAGAAATAGCAAGGCGTGGCAATGGCACGAGTAGGAACGTAGCAGGACATGGCGGTGCTAGGCCATGGTACGAGTCGGGACGTCGCAGGACGTGTCAGGACGCGGCAGGACATGGCAGGATATGGCCATGGTACGTATCAGGACGTGTCAGGACATGGCAGGGCATGGCCATGCCACGTGTCAAGACGTCGCAGGACATGGCGGGATATGGCCATGGTACGTGTCAGGACGCGTCAGGATATGGCCATGGCACGCGTCAGGACGTGGCAGGGTATGGCCATGGCACGATTCAGGATGTCGCAGGACGTGGCAGGGCATGGTAATGGCACAAGTTAGGATATTGCATGACATGGCAGGATATGGCCATGGTACGTGCCAGGACGCGTGAGGACATGGAAGGGCGTGGCCATGGCATCAATCGGGACGTTGCAGGACATGGCAGGGCGTGGCCATGGCACAAGTCAGGACGTCGCAGGACGTATCAGGACATGGCCATGGCACTTGTCAAGACGCGTCAGGACATGGCAGGGCGTGGCCATGGCACGAATCGGGACGTTGCAGGACTTGGCAGGACGTAGCCATGGCACGAGTCAGGATGTCGCAGGACGTATCAGGATATGGCCATGGCATGTGTTAGGATGCGTCAAGACATGGCAGGGCGTGGCCATGGCACGAGTCGGTACGTCGTAGGACATGGCAGGGCGTGGCCATGGCACAGTCGGGACCTCGCAGGACATGTCAAGACATGGCCATGGCACGTGTCAGGACGCGTCTGGACATGGCAGGGCGTGGCCATGCCACGAGTCAAGATGTCGCAGGACATGGCAGGAAATGGCCATGGTACGTGTGAGGACGCGTCAGGACATGGCCGTGGCACGCGTCAGGACGTGGCAGGGTATGGCCATGGCACGAGTCAGGACATCGCAGGAAATGGCCATGGCATGCGTCAGGACGTGGAAGGGCTTGGTCATGGCACAAGTTAGGGTGTTGCAGGACATGGTAGGATATTGCCATGGTATGTATCAGGACGCGTTAGGACATGGCAGGGCGTGGCCATGTCACGAGTCTAGACGTCGCAGGACATGGCAAGATATGGCCATGGTACGTGTCAGGGCGCGTAAGGGCATGGCCATGGCACGCGTCAAGACGCGTCAGGACATGGCAGGGCGTGGCCATGGCACGAGTCAAGACGTCGCAGAACATGGCAGGATATGGCAATGGTACGTGTCTGGAAGTCGTAGGACGTGTCAGGACATGGCCATGGCACGTGTCAGGACGCGTCAAGATATGGCAGGGCGTGGCCATGGCACTAGTCTGGACGTCACATGACATGGCAGGACGTGGCCATAGCACAGTCGGGACCTCGCAGGACATGTAAGGACATAGCCATGGCCTGTGTCAGGACGCGTCAGGACATGGCAGGGCGTGGCCATGCCACGAGTCAAGACGTCGTAGGATATGGCGGGATATAGCCATGGTACGTGTGAGGATGCGTCAGGACATGGCGATGGCACGCGTTAGGACGTGGCAGGGTGTGGCCATGGCACGAGTCAGGACATCGCAGCACATGGCCATGGCACGCGTCAGGACGTGGCAAGGTGTGGTCATGGCACAAGTTAGGATGTTGCAGAACATGGCAAGATATGGCCTTGGTACATGTCAGGACGTGCAGGACATGGCAGGGCGTGGCCATGGCACGAGTCAAGACGTCGCAGAACATGACAGGATATGGCAATGGTACGTGTCTGGAAGCGTCAGGACATGGCCATGGCATGCATCAGGACGTGGCAGGGTGTGGCAACGGCACGAGTCAGGACGTCGTAGGACATGGCCATGGCAAGCATCAGGACGTGGCAGGGCGTGGTCATGGCACAAGTTAGGACGTCGCAGGACATGGCAGGACATGGCCATGGCACGTGGCATGACGCGTCAGGACATGGTAGGGCGTGGCCATGGCACGAGTCTGGACGTCGCAGGACATGGCAGGGCGTGGCCATGGCATGAGTCGGGACGTCGCAGGACATGGCAGGGCGTGGCCATGGCACGTGTAGGGACGCATTAGGACATGGCCATGGCACTTGTCAAGACGCGTCAAGACATAGCAGGGCGTGGCCATGGCATGAGTCGGGTTGTCGCAGGACAGGGCAGTGTGTGGCCATGGCACGAGTCGGGACGTCGTACGACGTGTCAGGACATGGCCATGGCACGTGTCAGGACGCGTCAAGATATGGCAGGGCGTGGCCATGGCACTAGTCGGGACGTCGCATGACATGGCATGACGTGGCCATGGCACAGTCGGGACCTCGCAGGACATGTAAGGACATAGCCATGGCACGTGTCAGGACGCGTCAGGACATGGCAGGGCGTGGCCATGCCACGAGTCAAGACATCGCAGGATATGGCGGGATATAGCCATGGTACGTGTGAGGACACGTCAGCACATGGCGATGACACGCGTTAGGACGTGGCAGGGCGTGGCCATGGCACGAGTCAGGACATCGCAGGACATGGCCATGGCACGCATCAGGACGTGGCAAGGCGTGGTCATGGCACAAGTTAGGATGTTGCAGAACATGGCAAGATATGGCCTTGGTACGTGTCAGGACGTACAGGACATGGCAGGGCGTGGCCATGCCACGAGTCAAGACGTCACAGGACATGGCAGGATATGGCCATGTTACGTGTCATGACGCGTCAAGACATGGCCATGACACGCGTCAGGACGCGTCAGGACATGGCAGGGCGTGGCCATGGTACGAGTCAAGATGTCACAGGACATGGCAGGATATGGGAATGGTACGTGTCTGGAAGCGTCAGGACATGGCCATGGCACGCGTCAGGACGTGGCAGGGTGTGGCAATGGCACGAGTTAGGACACATCAGGACATGGCAACGCGTGGCCATGGCACGAGTCGGGACGTCACAGGTCATGGTAGGGCGTGGCCATGGCACGAGTTGGGACGTTGCAAGACGTGTCAGAACACGGCCATGGCACGTGTCAGGACGCGTCAAGACATGGAAGGGCGTTACCATGGCACGAGTTAGGACGTCGCAGGACATGGCAATATATTGCAATGGTACGTGTTAGGACGCGTCAGGACATGGCCATGGCAAGCGTCAGGACGTGGCAGAGCATGGCTATGGCACGAGTTTGGACGTCGCAGGACATGGCCATGGCACGCGTCAGGACGTGGCAGGGCGTGGTCATGGCACGAGTCAGGACGTCACAGGACATGGCAGGATATGGCCATGGTACGTGTCAGAACGTGGCCATGGTACGTGTCAAGATACGTCAGGACGTCGCAGGGCGTGGCAATGGCACGAGTCGGGACGTCGCAGGACGTGTCAGGACATTGCCATAGCACGTGTCAGGACACGTCAGGACATGGCAGGGAGTCGCCATGGCATGAGTCGGGACGTCGCAGGACATGGCAGGGCGTGGCCATGGCACGTGTAGGGACGCATCAGCACATGGCCATGGCACTTGTCAAGACGCGTCAGGACATAGCAGGGCGTGGCCATGGCACGAGTCGGGACGTCGCAGGACATGGCAGGGGTGGCCATGGCACGAGTCGGGACGTCGCAGGACGTGTCAAGATATGGCCATGGCACGTGTCAGGAAGCGTCAAGACATGGCAGGGCGTGGCCATGGCACGAGTTGGGACGTCGCAGGACATGGCAGGGCGTGGCCATGGCACGAGTCGGGACGTCGCAAGATGCGTCAGGACATGGCCATGGCACGTGTCAGGACGCACCAGGATATGGCCATGGCACGAGTCAAGACGCATTAGGACATCGCCATAGCACGTGTCCGGACGCGTCAGGACATGGAAGGGCGTGGCCATGGCACGAGTCAGGATGTCGCAGGACATGGCAGGGCGTGGCCATGGCATGAATCGGGACGTTGCAGGACATGGTAGGGCGTGGCCATGGCACGAGTCAGGACGTCGCAGGACGTATCAGGACATGGCCATGGCACTTGTCAAGACGCATCAGGACATGGCAGGGCGTGGCCATGGCACGAATCCGGACGTTGCAGGACATGGCAGGGCGTGGCCATGGCATGAGTCAGGACGTCGCAGAACGTATCAGGATATGGCCATGGCACGTGTCAGGACGCGCCAAGACATGGCAGGGCGTGGCCATGGCACGAGTCGGGACGTCGCAGGACATGGCAGTGCGTGGCCATGGCACAGTCGGGACCTTGCAGGACATGTCAAGACATGGCCATGGCACGTGTCAGGACGCGTCTGGACATGGCAGGGCGTGGCCATGCCACGAGTCAAGACGTCGTAGGGCATGGAAGGATATAGCCATGGTACGAGTGAGGACGCGTCAGGACATGGCCGTGGCACGCTTCAGGACGTGGCAGGGAATCGCCATGGCACGAGTCAGGACATCGCAGGACATGGCCATGGCACGCGTCAGGACGTGGCAGGGCGTGGTCATGGCATAAGTTAGGATGCTGCAGGACATGGTAGGATATTGCCATGGTACGTATCAGGACGCGTTAGGACATGGCAGGGCGTGGCCATGCCACGAGTCAAGACGTCGCAGGACATGGCAGGATATGGCCATGGTACGTGTCAGGACGCGTCAGGACATGGCCATGGCACGCGTCAGGACGCGTCAGGACATGGCAAGGCGTGGCCATGGCACGAGTCAAGACGTCGCAGAACATGACAGGATATGGCAATGGTACGTGTCTGGAAGCGTCAGGACATGGCCATGGCACGCATCAGGACGTGGCATGGTGTGGCAATGGCACGAGTCAGGACGTCGTAGGACATGGCCATGGCAAGCATCAGGACGTGGCAGGTCGTGCTCATGGTACAAGTTAGGACGTCGTAAGACATGGTAGGACATGGCTATGGCACGTGTCAGGACGCGTCAGGACATGGTGGAGCGTGGCCATGGCACGAGTCTGGACGTCGTAGGACATGGCAGGGCGTGGCCATGGCATGAGTCGGGACGTCGCAGGACATGGCAGGGCGTGGCCATGGCACGTGTAGGGACGCATAAGGACATGGCCATGGCACTTGTCAAGACGCGTCAGGACATAGCAGGGCGTGGCCATGGCATGACTCGGGTTGTCGCAGGACATGGCATGGTTTGGCCATGGCACGAGTTGGGACGTCGTAGGACGTGTCAGGACATGGCCATGGCACGTGTTAGGACGCGTCAAGATATGGCAGGGCGTGGCCATGGCACTAGTCAGGACGTCGCATGACATGGCAGGACGTGGCCATAGCACAGTCGGGACCTCGCAAGACATGTAAGGACATAGCCATGGCCTGTGTCAGGACGCGTCAGGACATGGCAGGGCGTGGCCATGCCACGAGTCAAGACGTCGTAGGATATGGCGGGATATAGCCATGGTACGTGTGAGGACGCGTCAGGACATGGCGATGGCACGCGTTAGGACGTGGCAGGATGTGGCCATGGCACGAGTCAGGACATCGCAGGACATGGCCATGGCACGCGTCAGGACCTGGCAAGGCGTGGTCATGGCACAAGTTAGGATGTTGCAGAACATGGCAAGATATGGCCTTGGTACGTGTCAGGACGTGCAGGACATGGCAGGGCGTGGCCATGGCACGAGTCAAGACGTCGCAGAACATGATAGGATATGGCAATGGTACGTGTCTGGAAGCGTCAGGACATGGCCATGGCATACATCAGGACGTGGCAGGGTGTGGCAATGGCACGAGTCAGGACGTCGTAGGACATGGCCATGGCAAGCATCAGGACGTGGCAGGGCGTGGTCATGGCACAAGTTAGGACGTCGCAGGACATGGTAGGACATGGCCATGGCACGTGGCATGACGCGTCAGGACATGGTAGGGCGTGGCCATGGCACGAGTCTGGACGTCGCAGGACATGGCAGGGCGTGGCCATGGCATGAGTCGGGACGTCGCAGGACATGGCAGGGCGTGGCCATGGCACGTGTAGGGACGCATTAGGACATGGCCATGGCACTTGTCAAGACTCGTCAAGACATAGCAGGGCGTGGCCATGGCATGAGTCGGGTTGTCGCAGGACAGGGCAGGGTGTGGCCATGGCACGAGTCGGGACGTCGTAGGACGTGTCAGGACATGGCCATGGCACGTGTCAGGACGCGTCAAGATATGGCAGGGCGTGGCCATGGCACTAGTCGGGAAGTCGCATGACATGGCATGACGTGGCCATGGCACAGTCGGGACCTCGCAGGACATGTAAGGACATAGCGATGGCACGTGTCAGGACGCGTCAGGACATGGCAGGGCGTGGCCATGCCACGAGTCAAGACATCGCAGGATATGGCGGGATATAGCCATGGTACGTGTGAGGACACGTCAGGACATGGCGATGGCACGCGTTAGGACGTGGCAGGGTGTGGCCATGGCACGAGTCAGGACATCGCAGGACATGGCCATGGCACGCGTCAGGACGTGGCAAGGCGTGGTCATGGCACAAGTTAGGATGTTGCAGAACATGGCAAGATATGGCCTTGGTACGTGTCAGGACGTGCAGGACATGGCAGGGCGTGGCCATGCCACGAGTCAATGCGTCACAGGACATGGCAGGATATGGCCATGTTACGTGTTAGGACGCGTCAAGACATGGCCACGACACGCGTCAGGACGCGTCAGGACATGGCAGGGCGTGGCCATGGTACGAGTCAAGATGTCAGAGGACATGGCAGGATATGGGAATGGTACGTGTCTGGAAGCGTCAGGACATGGCCATGGCACGCGTCAGGACGTGGCAGGGTGTGGCAATGGCACGAGTCAGGACACATCAGGACATGGCAGCGCGTGGCCATGGCACGAGTCGGGACGTCACAGGTCATGGTAGGGCGTGGCCATGGCACGAGTTGGGACGTTGCAAGACGTGTCAGAACACGGCCATGGCACGTGTCAGGACGCGTCAAGACATGGAAGGGCGTTACCATGGCACGAGTTAGGACGTCGCAGGACATGGCAATATATTGCAATGGTACGTGTTAGGACGCGTCAGGACATGGCCATGGCAAGCGTCAGGACGTGGCAGAGCATGGCTATGGCACGAGTTTGGACGTCGCAGGACATGGCCATGGCACGCGTCAGGACGTGGCAGGGCGTGGTCATGGCACGAGTCAGGACGTCACAGGACATGGCAGGATATGGCCATGGTACATGTCAGAACGTGGCCATGGTACGTGTTAAGATACGTCAGGACGTCACAGGGCGTGGCAATGGCACGAGTCGGGACGTCGCAGGACGTGTCAGGACATGGCCATAGCACGTGTCAGGACACGTCAGGACATGGCAGGGAGTGGCCATGGCATGAATCGGGACGTCGCAGGACATGGCAGGGCGTGGCCATGGCACGTGTAGGGACGCATCAGCACATGGCCATGGCACTTGTCAGGACGCGTCAGGACATAGCAGGGCGTGGCCATGGCACGAGTCGGGACGTCGCAGGACATGGCAGGGCGTGGCCATGGCACGAGTCGGGACGTCGCAGGACGTGTCAAGATATGGCCATGGCACGTGTCAGGAAGCGTCAAGACATGGCAGGGCGTGGCCATGGCACGAGTCGGGACGTCGCAGGACATGGCAGGGCGTGGCTATGGCACGAGTCGGGACGTCGCAAGATGCGTCAGGACATGGCCATGGCACGTGTCAGGACGCACCAGGATATGGCCATGGCACGAGTCAGGACGCATTAGGACATCGCCATAGCACGTGTCCGGACGCGTCAGGACATGGAAGGGAGTGGCCATGGCACGAGTCAGGATGTCGCAGGACATGGCAGGGCGTGGCCATGGCATGAATCGGGACGTTGCAGGACATGGCAGGGCGTGGCCATGGCACAAGTCAGGACGTCGCAGGACGTATCAGGACATGGCCATGGCACTTGTCAAGACGCGTCAGGACATGGCAGGGCGTGGCCATGGCACGAATCGGGACGTTGCAGGACATGGCAGGGCGTGGCCATGGCATGAGTCAGGACGTCGCAGAACGTATCAGGATATGGCCATGGCACGTGTCAGGACGCGCCAAGACATGGCAGGGCGTGGCCATGGCACGAGTCGGGACGTCGCAGGACATGGCAGTGCGTGGCCATGGCACAGTCGGGACCTTGCAGGACTTGTCAAGACATGGCCATGGCACGTGTCAGGACGCGTCTGGACATGGCAGGGCGTGGCCATGCCACGAGTCAAGACGTCGCAGGGCATGGCAGGATATAGCCATGGTACGAGTGAGGACGCGTCAGGACATGGCCGTGGCACGCTTCAGGACGTGGCAGGGAATCGCCATGGCACGAGTCAGGACATCGCATGACATGGCCATGGCACGCGTCAGGACGTGGCAGGGCGTGGTCATGGCATAAGTTAGGATGCTGCAGGACATGGTAGGATATTGCCATGGTACGTATCAGGACGCGTTAGGACATGGCAGGGCGTGGCCATGCCACGAGTCAAGACGTCGCAGGACATGGCAGGATATGGCCATGGTACGTGTCAGGACGCGTCAGGACATGGCCATGGCACGCGTCAGGACGCGTCAGGACATGGCAAGGCGTGGCCATGGCACGAGTCAAGACGTCGCAGAACATGACAGGATATGGCAATGGTACGTGTCTGGAAGCGTCAGGACATGGCCATGGCACGCATCAGGACGTGGCAGGGTGTGGCAATGGCATGATTCAGGACGTCGTAGGACATGGCCATGGCAAGCATCAGGACGTGGCAGGGCGTGCTCATGGTACAAGTTAGGACGTCGTAGGACATGGTAGGACATGGCTATGGCACGTGTCAGTACGCGTCAGGACATGGTAGGGCGTGGCCATGGCACGAGTCTGCACGTCGCAGGACATGGCAGGGCGTGGCCATGGCATGAGTCGGGGCGTCGCAGGACATGGCAGGGCGTGGCCATGGCACGTGTAGGGACGCATTAGGACATGGCCATGGCACTTGTCAAGACGCGTCAGGACATAGCAGGGCGTGGCCATGGCATGACTCGGGTTGTCGCAGGACATGGCAGGGTTTGGCCATGGCACGAGTCGAAACGTCGTAGGACGTGTCAGGACATGGCCATGGCACGTGTCAGGACGCGTCAAGATATGGCAGGGCGTGGCCATGGCACTAGTCAGGACGTCGCATGACATGGCAGGACGTGGCCATAGCACAGTCGGGACCTCGCAGGACATGTAAGGACATAGCCATGGCCTGTGTCAGGACGCGTCAGGACATGGCAGGGCGTGGCCATGCCACGAGTCAAGACGTCGTAGGATATGGCGGGATATAGCCATGGTACGTGTGAGGACGCGTCAGGACATGGCGATGGCACGCGTTAGGACGTGGCAGGGTGTGGCCATGGCACGAGTCAGGAGATCGCAGGACATGGCCATGGCACGCGTCAGGACGTGGCAGGGCGTGGTCATGGCACAAGTTAGGATGTTGCAGAACATGGCAAGATATGGCCATGGTACGTGTCAGGACGTGCAGGACATGGCAGGGCGTGGCCATGCCACGAGTCAAGACGTCACAGGACATGGTAGGATATGGCCATGTTACGTGTCAGGACGCGTCAGGACATGGCCATGACACGCGTCAGGACGCGTCAGGACATGGAAGGGCGTGGCCATGGCACGAGTCAAGACGTCGCAGGACATGGCAGGACATGGGAATGGTACGTGTCTGGAAGCGTCAAGACATGGCCATGGCACGCGTCAGGACGTGGCAGGGTGTGGCAATGGCACGAGTCAGGACGCATCAGGACATGGCAGCGCGTGGCCATGTCCAAAACTGAGAAGTGTTGTACCCCCTTGAAACGAGTCGTGACGCACAGGACATGGCAGGGCGCGGCCATGGCACGAGTTGGGACGTTGTAGGACGTGTCAGAACGCGGCCATGGCACGTGTCAGGACGCGTCAGGACATGGAAGGGCGTTACCATGGCATGAGTTAGGACGTCGCAGGACATGGCAAAATATTGCAATGGTACGTGTTAGGACGCGTCAGGACATAGCCAAGGCAAGCGTCAGGACGTGGCAGAGCATGGCTATGGCACAAGTTAGGACGTCGCAGGACATGGCCATGGCACGCGTGAGGACGTGGCAGGGTGTGGTTTGGCACGAGTCAGGACGTCGCAGGACATGGCAGGATATGGCCATGGTACGTGTCAGGACGCGTCAGGACGTGGCCATGGTACGTGTCAAGATGCGTCAGGACATGGCCATGGCACGTGTCAGGACATGGCCATGGCACGTGTCAGGACGCATCAGAACATGGCAAAGCGTGGCCCTGGCACGAGTCAGGACGTCGCAGGGCGTGGCAATGGCACGAGTCGGGACGTCGCAGGACGTGTCAGGACATGGCCATAGCACGTGTCAGGACACGTCAGGACATGGCAGGGCTTGGCCATGGCATGAGTCGGGACGTCGCAAGACATGGCATGGCGTGGCCATGGCACGTGTAGGCACGCATCAGTGCATGGCCATGGCACTTGTCAAGACGCGTCAGGACATAGCAGGGCGTGGCCATGGCACGAGTCGGGACGTCGCAGGACGTGTCAGGACACGGCCATGGCACGTGTCAGGAAGCGTCAAGACATGACAGGGCGTGGCCATGGCACGAGTCGGGACGTCGCGAGACATGACAGGGCGTGGCCATGGCACGAGTCGGAACGTCGCAGGATGCGTCAGGACATTGCCATGGCACGTATCAGGACGCATCAGGATATGTCCATGGCAACTGTTAGGACGCATAAGAACATGGCCATAGCACGTGTCCGGACGGGTCAGGACATGGAAGGGCGTGGACATGGCACGAGTCGGGACGTCGCAGGACATGGCAGTGCATGGCCATGGCACGTGTAGGGACGCATCAGGACATGGTCGTGGCAGTTGTCAAGACGCGTCATGACATAGCAAGGCGTGGCAATGGCACGAGTAGGGACGTAGCAGGACATGGCAGTGCTAGGCCATGGCACGGGTCGGGACGTCGCAGGACGTAGCAGGACATGGCAGGGCGTGGCCATGGCACGAGTCGGGACATTGCAGGACGTGGCAGGGCGTGGCC
>JAXGFW010000107.1:0-99099 GCA_034376525.1 Nicotiana benthamiana | reverse complement strand
CCATTCTATTGAAAGATCATATGTGAAAAATAACTTTCGTGAAATGTGATTTCTTCTACCTCTTTTTATGAATCCTCCCTTCAATTGAGCTATGCATGTTGCATAAGCTTCATACAAAATCGTGGGTACTTTGTCACATTTCAAACCGCATTTGTCTTGAATAAGATGTATTATAGACCTCAACCACACACACTCGACTTGCTTCATGAATAGCAATTATCACATCATGATTAGATGAAGTAGCCACAATTGATTGCTTAGTCGATCGCAAGGATATTGCAGTCCCTCCACTGGTAAATACATAACCTGTTTGAGACCGAGCCTTGTGTGGGTTAGTTAAATACCCAGCATTGGCATAACAAACAATATCATGACTACAATTATCGCCATATAATAAGCCCATATCGGTAGTTCCTTATAGATACCATAATATGCATTTGATTCCGTTCCAATGTCTCCTTGTATGAGCCGAGCTATATCTTGCTAGGACATTAACTGAAAAGGTTATGTCAGGCCTTGTAGTATTTTCAAGATAAATTAGTGCACGAATTGCACTAAGATATGGAACTTTAGGACCAAGTAGCTCTTCATTCTTTTCTTGAGGTCGGAATGGATCCTTATTCACATCTAGTGATCGAACAACCATCGGAGTACATAAAGGATGTGCTCAACCCATGTAAAACCGTTTCAATACCTTTTCTATAGGCAATTTGATAAACAAAAATTCCATTTGTCAAATTTTTAATTTGCAAACCAAGACATAATTTTTTCTTTCCGAGATCTTTCATCTCAAATTCGTTCTTTAAATAATCAACTGCTTTTTGGAGTTCTATAATACTTCCAATAAGCTTTGTGTCATCAACATATATAGCAAGGACAACAAATTTCGATGTTGTTTTCGTTATAAAAACACATGGGCAAATGACATCATTTATATAGCTCTCTTTTAATAAATAATTACTAATACGATTATACCACATTCGTCCTGATTGCTTTAGACCATACAAAGATCTTTGCAATATAATTAAAAATATTTTCCGGGACTTTGAGTTATTTACTTTAGGCATTTTGAATCCCACTGGACTTTGTATTACTAATAATTTGCTCGCTCATCATTTTAATAAGATTTGTTATTCTTAACAGGATGCACATTTTTTTTCCATACTATTTTTTTACTTTCCTTTTATTATAAAACAATGAAAGAACAAGAGCAATACTTCAGAGAAAGGGAGAAGAAATTCTTATTGAATTTTGGGATGATTTACAATGGGGTAAGACCCCTATATTTATAGAGAATCATGACTTAGCCACAAAGAACAACTCTCTACAAGATAGACATTCACTCTAAATAGAATTAAATTCATAACACTCCCCCTTGAATGTCTACTCAATAAGTAATGGGCCTCATTAAAACCTTAACTAAAATAAAATCCAATGGGTAAAAATTCAGAAGAGTAAACGGAGTACAATATCTAATAATATGCCTTTTGATTGTCTCGTTGAAAACCTCGCAAGGAAAACCTAGTGGGACAAAACCTTGTTAGGGAAAAAAGTGCAACGCGCATTAACTCCCCCTGATAAGAGCATCAATTCACATCCTTGAGCCTTCACATCCCGATCTTGTACACTAGCTTCTTGAAGGTAAATTTCGGTGGAGATTTTGTGAACACATCAACCATATTATCGCTTTAACGAATTTGTTGCACATTGATACCACCATTCTTTTGAAAGATCATATGTGAAAAATAACTTTGGTGAAATGTGATTTGTTTTACCTCCTTTTATGAATCCTCCCTTCAATTGAGCTATGCATGTTGCATTATCTTCATACAAAATCGTGGGTAGTTTGTCAGATTCCAAACCGCATTTTTCTCGAATAAGATGTATTATAGACCTCAACCACACACACTCTCGACTTGCTTCTTGAATAGCAATTATCTCAGCATGATTAGATGAAGTAGCCATAATTTATTATTTAGTCGATCGCCAAGAAATGGCAGTCCCTCCACTGGTAAATACATAACCTGTTTGAGATCGAGCCTTGTGTGGGTTAGTTAAATACCTAGCATTGGCATAACAAACAAGATCATGACTGCAATGTCTCCTAGTATGAGCAGATCTATATCTTGCTAGGACATTAACTGAAAAGGTTATGTCACGCCTTGTAGTATTTTCTAGGTACATTAGTGCACCATTTGCACTAAGATATGGTACTTTAGGACCAGATAGCTCTTCATTCTTTTCTTGAGGTCGGAATGGATCCTTATTCACATCAAGTGATCAAACAACCATCGCAGTACTTAAAGGATGTGCTCCATCCATGTAAAATCGTTTCAATACCATTTCTATTTAGGCAGATTGATGAACAAAAATTCCCTTTGCCAAATATTCAATTTGCAAACCAAGACATAATTTTGTTTTTCCGAGATCTTTCATCTCAACTTCCTTCCTTAAATAATTAACTGCTTTTTGGAGTTCTATAGTAGTTCCAATAAGCTTTATATGATCAACATATACAGCAAGTGCAATAAATTTCGATGTTGTTTTCGTTATAAAAACACATGGGCAAATGACATTATTTATATAGCCTTCCTTTAATAAATATTTACTAAGGCGATTATACCACATTCGTCCAGATTTCTTTAGACCATACAACGATCTTTGCAATTTAATTGAAAATATTTTCCCGGACTTTGAGTTATTTACAATAGGAATTTTGAATCCCACAGGACATTGTATTACTAACAATTTTCTCGCTCATCGTTTTAATAACATTTTTTATTCCTAACAGGATGCACATTTATTTTCCATACTGTTTTTTTACTTACTTTTTATTATAAAATAATAAAAGAATAAGAGCAATACTTTAGAGAAAGGGAGAAAAAATTATTATTGAATTTTGGGATGATTTACAATGGGGTAAGACCCCTCTATTTATAGGGAAAAATGACTTAGCCACAAAGTACAACTCTCTACAAGATAGGCATTCACTCTAAATAGAATTCTATTCATAACACTCCCCCTTGAATATTTACTCCATGAGTAATGGGCCTCACTAAAACCTTAACTAAAATAAAACCCAATGAGTAAAAAATCCATAAAAGTAAAAGGAGTACACTATCTAATAATATGCCCTTTAATTTTCTCGTTAAAGACCTCGCAAGGAAAACCCAGTGGGACAAAACCTTTTAAGGGAAAAGAGTGAAACGCACATTAACTACCCCTGATAAGAGTATCAATTCACATCCTTGAGCCTTCGCATCCCGATCTTGTACACTAGCTTCTTGAAGGTTGATTTCGGTGGAGATTTTGTGAACAAATCAACCATACTATCACTTGAACGAATTTGTTGCACATTGATATCACCATTCTTTTGAAAGATCATATGTGAAAAATAACTTTGGTAAATTGTGATTTGTTCTACCTCCTTTTATGAATCGTTCCTTCAATTGAGATATGCATGTTGCATTATCTTCATACAAAATCACGGCTAGTTTGTCACATGTCAAACCGCTTTTGTCTCGAATAAGATGTATTATAGACCTCAGTCACACACACTTGCGACTTGATTCATGAATTACAATTATCAGCATGATTAGATGAAGTAGCCGCAATTTATTGCTTAGTCGATCGCCAACATATGACAGTCCCTCCACTGGTAAATACACAACCTGTTTGAGACCGAGCCTTGTGAGGGTTAGTTAAATACCAAGCATTGGCATAACAAACAAGTTCATGACTGCAATTATCGCCATAAAATAAGCCCTTATCGGTAGTTCCTTTTAGATACCATAATATGCGTTTGAAGAATTCCAATGTCTCCTTGTATAAGCAGAGCTATATCTTGCTAGGACATTAACTGAAAAGGTTATGTTAGGCCTCGTAGTATTTTTAAGATACATTAGTGCACCAATTGCACTAAGATATTGTACTTTAGGACCAAGTAGCTCTTCATTATTTTTTTGAGGTCGGAATGGATCCTTATTCACATCAAGTGATCGAACAACCATCGGAGTACTTAAAGGATGATGTAAAAATGTTTCAATACCTTTTCTATATAGGTAGATTGATGAACAAAGATTCCATTTGCCAAATGTTCAATTTGCAAACCAAGACATAATTTTGTATTTCTGAGATCTTTCATCTCAAATTCCTTCTTTAAATAATCAATTGCTTTTTGGAGTTCTATAGATGTTCGAATAAGGTTTAGTTCATGATCATATACATCAAGTACAACAAAATGTGATGTTTTTTTCATTTGAAAAACACATAGGCAAATGACATTATTTGTATAGCCTTCCTTTAATAATTAGTTACTAAGACGATTATACCACATTCGTCCTGATTGCTTTAGACCATAACGATCTTTGCAATTTAATTGAGAACATATTTCGGGACTTTGAGGTATTTACTTTAGGCATTTTGAATCCCTTGGGAATTTTCCTGTATATCTCATTGTCAAGTGAGCCATATAGGTAGCCGGTAACCGCATCCATTTAATACATGTCAAGCTTTTCATGGACATCAAAACTAATGGGATAACAGAACGTTATAGCGTCCATAACGGGTGAATATATCTCTTTATAATTAACACCAGGCCTTTGTAAAAATCTTAGTGCAACAAGGCGTGTCTTATCTCTGTACCTTCTTTTTCTCATTCCTCTTGCGTACAAAGACCCATTTATGTCCAATATTCTTAACACCATTAGGTGTTTGGACTACATGCCCAAAAACTCCACGTTTTGCAAGTTAATTCAACTCTGATTAGAGTTTTTCTTCCATTATGGCCAATTAAGTCTTTGTCGACATTCTCCAACAGATTGAGGTTCAAGATCCTCATTTTCTTGCATAATGCTAGATGCAACATTATATGCAAAGTTATAATCCACCACTATATCCACTCGATTCAAATTGTCTCAATATCGATTGGATTTATTGATAATTCCTTATTTTTTGAGCCTCGGACTTAGTGGATTCTTCATGAACCTCATAATTTATTAAATCATGGAATCTTCATAACATTCTTTCATAGTGTCATTTTGGTAATATTTTTTCTTTTTTCTAGGATTTTGATCTTTGGAACCTAATGATCTGCCACGTATTAGGCGTGCTTTTGACTCATTAGCTATGACACTAGAAGATTGTCCAATAGAGACATCAATACGGATTGGAACATTCTCTACAGGAATATGTGATTTTGTTATCCTTTTTAAATCCGTAAATGCGTCTGCATTTAATTTGCGATTTTCTACAAATGAATAATTTTTTGCACCTCCTTTTAACAAATAGAGGCACGTGGTTCAAGATGAGATAATAATAGATTTTTTCATAAAATTTCTTGTTTGGTTTCACCAACTTCTCCCCCTAATTTTGAGAAAAGTGTCTAATCGAATCGACAGTCTGCAAATCATGTAGCAAATAAATCCCCTGTCAATGTTTCGACGTACCGAATACTGGAGAGAGATTCAAACTCAACATATATTCCTAACTTTCTTTAGGGAGCCATTTTGGTGCGATATGGCGGTGCTATTGTCGCACATACTGCGCATCTAAAATTTCTTAAATGGGATATATTAGGTTTATGACCGAAACCTAATTGCAACTTGATATATTTATGATAATTTGTCAGTCTGAGATGAACTAGCATTGTTGTATGCAGAATGGCGTGACCCCAAATAGAAGTAGGCAGCCTTGTTTTTATGAGTAACGGTCTTACTATCCATTGCAAACGTTTAGTAAAGACTCTACAAGACCGTTTTGAGTGTACACATGAGCTACATGATATTTCACATTTATCCCAATCGATAAGTAATAATCATTAAATGCTTGGAATAAAAACTCAGCATTATAGAGTCTAATAGATTTAATTGGATTATCGAGAAATTGCTCCCGTAATCAAATTTTTTGTGCCTTTAGTTTTGCAAACACAAGGTTACGAGATGACAATAGGCACACATGAGACCATCTATAAAATGTGTATATTAAGATCATAAAATATCTAAACGACCCACTAGGTGGGTGAATAGGTCCACAAATGTCCCCTTGTATACGTTCCAAAAATGCGGAGGATTCAGTTCCAACCTTTGTTGGTGATGGTCTAATAATTAACTTGCCTTGATAACAAGAAGTGAAAGAAATTCATTATTTAAAAGAATCTTTAAATTCTTTAATGGATGCTCATTTGAGTTTTGAATAATTCATCGCATCATAATTGATCCAGGGTGTCCTAATCGATCATGCAAAAGTACAAAAGTATTATAATCAGTAACCTTTTAGTTAATGGTAGAATGTGCCTCAATTGCACTAATTTTTGTCCAATACAAGACACAAGTTAAAGATAGGAACTTCTCAATAACCCTCTTTTGGTTAGAGACATTCTTGGTAATGATCATATATTCAAGATTATTCTCATATATTATCTCAATATAATATCCATTTCAGCGGGTATCTTTAAAACTCAACAAGTTCCTCTTGTACTTGGAGGAGAACATTGCATTCTTTATAATAAGTATTGTTCCCTTAGGCAGAGTTATAGTAGCTCTTCCAGAGCCTTTAATTAATTTACTACTACCAGAAATTGTAGTAACATCTGCCTTACACATACTTAAATGAGAAAAATATTTATTCTCTTTGAATATTGTGTGTGTTGTACATGAATAAGTTAAACAAATATTTTTAAAATTTAACTTTGATCCATGTTTGCTTTGTGAAGTTTTTATATTTTCTTCCCATGATTTGACAAACAAAAGAAATATACAAATAAACATTAATATTTTTCAAAGCTGAAGAGGAAGAAATAAATATAAGTTATTGATTGAATAATGACTTTCATGCAATTTCGAGTAAACTCTAATGAGCTAGTTTTACATGTATAAATTTGCGTAGGAATCCAAAATATTAATAAACTGAAAAAGGATCAGAGATTTCTTTTAGAAATGAAATGACCTCTTTGTATATTATTTCAATGATTTAAGTTTGACAGAAACTAAGATTCCTTTGAAAGTAAAATAAGATCTTTTCTCAAGTATGAGGAAGAACAACTGAAAAGCTTTAGAATAGATTCAATATTCTTCATGTGCATTCTTTATTTATTTCCTCTCTAGTAATGTTCACAATAGTTATTAAATATTAATATTGTTTATCTATGAAATTGAGAGATGGATTTCTCCATGAAGGATAATTGAAGCATGCAATATTCTCCAAACTCGGATATATAATTTTTCTAAAGACTAAATGGCTGGCGGAAACAGTGTATCACTGGTCACATAAATTACTAAATATTGGAACTAAGAAAATTCCAATATTGTCTAATCAAATACGAAAACTATATTTAATCAAAATGAACTAACAGTATTCTATAAAATAAATAATACTAATTGATACTAATAACTACTACTCATGTAAAGAACTATGATAACATGATGTTTATTCACTAGCTATAATAAATAGCCAAAATAAAAATAAAAAGTTAAACTGCTCAATCATCTTTACCACGGATCCATCACCAATCAAGTGGTATATCTTTCCATTACGGCGCTCAAAGAAGTCTGCCACATTTAAGTGGGTGATGTCAAAATCATTGTGAGAGATAAAATTGGCTTCAGGGCCTTTATTCTTTAGAGATACTTGATAAAGCTCAAACAAATTTTCTTGGTACACGATAAATATTTGCCTAGTGCCTTTTTCCACCGCAATAGTAGCATTCAGTTTCTGAACCATTTGCTTTTGGATTCTAATCTTTCCCCTTCCACATTTGGTGGTTATTTCTCTTTGGGGGTGATTAACACTAGAAAAATTTCTTCCTTGTCCACGACTACTGCCACTACCATGACCACGACCACGACCACGAACAGGGCCACAGCCTTTTCCACGCTTAGCATAATGGGAATACACCTCATCCACTTCAGACAATGGTGTAGGCTCAGTGGATGATTTTCGTGATTTCTTATGAGTAAGTCATTGATTCGCTCAGCCACAACGAGAAGAGAAATCAGCTCAGAGTACTTCTTGAAACCTTTATCTCTGTACTTCTGTTACACGACCATATTAGAGGCATGAAACGTTGTAAACATTTTTTCAAGCATATCATAATCAGTGATAGTATCTCCACAGAGTTTCAATCTTGAAGTAATTGTAATTATTGCAGAATCATATTCAGAAACAAACTTAAAGTCTTGGAGCCTCAGATGAGCCCAATCATATCGTGCTTGTGGAAGAATGACAAACTTTAAGTTGTCATATCTTTCCTTTAAGCAATTCCACAAAATAGGTGGATCTTTGACTGTGAGATATTTTATTTTCAGCCCTTCATCAAGGTGATGGCGCAAGAAAATCAAGGCCTTAGCACAGTCTTGGGTGGATGCTTTAGTTTTGTCTTTAATGGCATTTCCAAGACCCATGCATCTAAATAGATTTCATCATCCAACATCCATGTCATATAGGTTTTGCCCGAAATTTCAAGGGCAACGAACTTTCTTTTCATAATGTCAGTCATAATTCAAAAGAGGAGAAAAGATATAGCTTAATCTTCTCAAAAGCTTCTTGAGACGATAGAGTCTCGTGCTGATAACGTTTTATAAAACAATAAAAGAACAAGAGCAATATTTCAGAGAAGGGAGAAGAAAATCTTATTGAATTTTGGGATGATTTATACAATGGGATAGGACCCCTCTATTTATAGTGGAAAAATGACATAGCCACAAAGTAAAACTCAGCTATAAAATAGACATTCACTCTAAATAGAATTCTATTCATAGCACTTGTCTTTGTTTCCCTACTTCTCTTATTTCTTGTTTAGGTCAAATAAAAATTATTCTTAATTAACTCTACTTTACTCAATAAATTAAATCTTTCTACTAAATGGATTTTTGTTCTCTTACATAGTTTTTGCTAAAAACATGAATGCTTTGCCGAAATCATTTATAATTTGTTAACTTAATTTAGTATATTTTTTACATTTAGTTTAGCGTGTCATTTCTTCTTCTCTAATTGTTTGTATCAAAATTTTGTTTATTCCTCTTATTTTCGATTTTTTCATTTTAAATTTCTTAGAGTTATTAGAATTTTTTATTGATTAAATAGCACTCTTTTGTTAAATGAACAAATTGCTAAATTCCTTGAAGTAAACAATATTAATTCATATAGATAATTGTATGGAAGAAAAAGTAAATAGTAATTTGTAATTTTTTTAAAAAACATTCACCATCTTTGTAACAAAAAAAAAAACCCGCATGAATGTAAAATGACTTCATTTTGGGCTCTTGAGAGTATATCACGGAAAAAAGTGTTAGCGAATCAGATTCTGCAGGAGCAGCAAATTTAGTTTCCACAAGTCAGAATCTTAGCGGAAGCTTTTTCTTTAACAGTTATTCTTATACCAGCTACTACTTTGTCAGAGGCTAAGTTCCTTCTATCTTTCGGGAAGCGAGTGGAAGAAGAAGTCTTGTGACTCGGCTACATAAATGATCACATCATCTAAATAGATTTACATTATCTATCAGATAGAGAAAGATAGTTTTTGTATAGTAATGAACAAAATTATTTACGGGAGCCAATTATACAATAGATTACCGTTATATTTTACTGAGCTCATTTATATAAAATCCTAGGTCCACCAAAGTAGGAAATACTACAGCTTGGACAAGACAACATACATAAAGGAGACGTTTATTATTCTTAGGTTGTAGATTTTAAATGTTAGCGTATTGTATTTGTAAAATGATTTTAAAAAATATAAATGAACGTAAGAGAAATGAAAAATAGAAACAAAATTTTAATCAGAGCCAACTGAATTTATAGTGTTTTCTTTAAGGAATTTAATTCCCTCTTAGTATCTAAGGTTGTGGATTAATTCCTCCCACGATAGAACGTATTACACACAGTTTTAGTGGTACTTCAAACCCCAGTGTTTAAGTGAATACAAAGTTCGGTAGTAAATCACACTTATTGTTGCTTTGTTTGATGTTAAAAGTATGCAGAAGAAGAAGGAGAAACTCACAAAATCGTATGAAAATTCTTAGCAGAATACTCTTGTATTTATAGCCAAACTTGTGCTGAAATCTGAAGAGGTGAAATGCAACTCTTCAGAATGGTTGTTTATGCAAAACAGTCATAGCATAAATGTCATAACACAAGTGGCTATTTACCCAACTATAAATAGGGAAAATAAAAAGGGAAAATTGAAGAGGGTAGTTTAATTTTTAGTTATACAATTGAAAAACAGATTGGATTTATTATTAATATTTATTATAATATTAATATTCTGTTACTAGAAAAATATTTAATAACATTTATGTTAATATTTTACAATTAACTAATTAATTTGGTCCAAAGAATTAATCAGTCAATTGATTATTTGACCAAATCCTAATCCGAATCAGAATTCAAATTCAAATCCGAAGCCGAGCCGAGCGAGCGATGATGACGACGACACGAGGCTTGCCTTCTTCTCAACTCTTTAAGAGCTACAAGAAGAGTAATTTCTTATATACTCATAAAAATTCTCTTTCTTTTCCAACATGGGACAATGTCCCTTTGCAAAGGGGAAAACTTAAAATTTCACTTAAAATTTATATTTTTCTCCATTTCCCATTTACCTAATTTTAAGTATATCATATACTTAAAACCCCATCAATCCCCCACATGAATGGGGGATGACTATATCACGGAAATATGCATGAAAAAAACTGTGTTATTTGCAAGCAATGATTAATTGCATCTGGATAAGTAGGTTTCCTTTTGAACTTCCGTAGTAAACTTATGTCGGATGTACTCGGTCAATCGGTAGACTTGATATCTTTTGTAACGACCTAACTGGTCGTTTTGATTTTAAAAACTCCGCCTCCTAAATAAAGCTTCTCGCACTTGCGTTAATTAAATTACGACCTACGGGATGGTTGGTTCGGAACTTGGAAGATTTAGGGTCGAAAAATGCTCATTTGATTGCTTTAGTTTTCCTTTAAAAGCTAATTTTGACTTTGTTCAACATTTTTAGCAAATGGACCCACATTTGTGCTTGGACGGTCTCATAGGGTTCGTAGGAAGATAGAGACATGGCATAGACCCGGAATCGAATGTCGAAGTCCCTAGCCTAAGTAATGAATTTTTACAAAAAGTTATTAAATTGAAATTCTAAAGATTTAAAGAAACTAAATAATGTTCGATCACATTGATATCGGGCTCGTATGTTGGCCTGTACACACGGTACAGGTCCTATATAACATTTAAGACTTGACCGCAAAATTTGGTTTCAATCTGTTTAGTATAAGTGTGTTTCGGCACGTTAGAAGCGAATTAAGAACTTGAAATTCATAAGTTTGATTCAATTGGTTTGGGGTAATTCTTTGATTTAGCGTTGTTTCCGAAATTCTGACGGTTCGAGCAAGACCATTTCATGATTTTAAACCTGTCAGTATGTTAGGGCGAGGCCCAGGATCCAGGAGAATCAATCAGACTAGGCGTGACTGAAGTTGAAAATTTTAGGAAGGGTTGAAGCTACAACTAACTGTCATAATCGCACCTGTGGTTGGCTAGCCGCAAGTGCGAGACCGTAGAAACGGCCAACCTCACATAGATGTGGCCAAGCCAGTCCAGGCCCAAAGCCGCAAATGTGGGAATAAACTCGCAGACGCGGGCCAGGTGAAATTCCGCAGAAGTGGGCTCCCTTCCGTATATGCAGTGACCGCAGGTGCGGCCCAAGGTCGTAGATGAAGAAATCGCTGAAGCAGTGAGCCTTATTAATTTGGCTCCAACCCTTTTTGCCCAATTCCCACTCCTTTATGGGGCGATTTTGGAGCTATTGAAAAGTGATTTTCACCTAGCATCTTAAGGTATGTCAACCCCCCTTATTTCTACGTTTACTACTTGAGTTTTGGGTAGATTAACACCTAAAGATTAGGAAAATTTTAGGTTAGAGCAAAACCTAGGATTTTGATAAAACTTAGATTTTACCATTAAATTTGTCATGCAATGAAATAGAAATCATACATTATTAATCCTTAGGTTACAAGGAACAAATTTGTTTTAAAATTTCAGAATTTGGGCACGTGGGCACGGGGTCAGATTTTAGGAAACTTATGTATAGGGTTCTGAAATTACTTTAGTAATTAAAATGCGTACTCTTGAGCTTATATTGACTAGCTCCTACCTCATTTAACTAGTTTTGGATTGTTAGGCTTCAAATTGAGACTTTGTGCTGTTCTTGGTATTGGAAGTTCGCTTTGGAGTCAGGTGAGTCTCCTTTATCCGATTGGAACCTTAGTTGTTTGTGCAAATTTCCATACCAAGCTGGTCTTGAGAAAGCCAATAGGGCAAAATCACTTCAACCATTGAGAGGTGTAAAGTGGGTAAATTAGTGCAATGGTTATATCATATTCCTCAAATATGTCAACGATACCTTAGACACAAGTACCCGTCAATTGACCACCTAGGAGGAAGTCACTACACTAATGCTTTTTAAACCAATTTGAACATCTTGTAGCATTTTGAATCTTAGATTAATTTACAATCTGTAGTTTGGTAAAAGCAGAATTATAAAGAAAACCCAAAAAATGATTAGAAGTGTAATTGATAACACATACGAAATCCTAAAGTAGATAGATACTCGATTTTAATTCTAGCTCTCTATGGATTCGATCCTGACCTAAAAATAGGTAAAAGTTATTGCGACCCTCTTTTGCTACTTATTAGCAGTGTGGAGTTGGCAGCGATCACTTATTGGCGTCGTTGCCGGGGAGCTAACGGTTTTGGCTATCTATTTAGTTAGTTTTTTGTGTTGTTCTTCTTTCCTTATTTGTTACTAATTTTTGTGTGTCAGTTATTAGGCACTAAATGGCTTTAAATGCTAATGACCCTCTTGGAAACGTGCTTGCGGGGGAGGAGGTTGATGATTTTGGAGAAGATGAGGTGCCTCTTGTACCTCCTAGACCACGACGAGGCCACTAGGCCAATGCTAATGATAACATCCCAGACCCTCCTCCACCACCTCCAAGAGCAGTTCCTCGGGTGCTCCCAAACCAAGGCTATGCAAGTGCTATTGTCCCACCCAAAATCTGGGCGGGCAATTTTCAGATAACCAATATAATGTTGGCCTTACATGAGCAGCGTGGGTATTTCACGGGCGTTGCAGATCAAAATGCATACAAACATCTCAAGGGCATGTTGGGGGAGAAAGCAAACAATTGTGTCCGAGGATGCTTTACGGTTTAGACTTTTTCCATTCTCACTTCGGGGGAAGCATTGGATTGGCTCGATAGACTTCCCAACCATTCCATCACAAATTGGGATGAGCAGGCGTATAATTTTATTGCTAAATTTTACTCACTCGGGCACATGAAGGCACTTCGAGATGAGATATTGGCCTTCAAGCAAGAGCCCACGGAACCTTTTCATGAGATTTGGGAGCGGTATAGAACGATGGTGAAGGAATTCCCCAATAATGACATGACGGAGAATATGTTGCAACAAACTTTTTATCGGGGCATCAATACTACAAATCAATTCATAGTGAATTAACTTGCTGGGGGAAATTTTATGAAGTTGACTTATGATGAAGCTTGTGCCGTACTTGATGAGATGGAAGATACATCCTACACATGGAAAAGTAGAGCCAATGTTCCTCAAGGTGACCCTACGGTTATTCATTTACATAAGGAATTACATGACCATGAGCAAGCTATAACGGAGTTGACGACTACCATGAACCAATTGGCTAAGGCACAGTTGCAATAAGTCAAAATCCTCGCCAAGTAAATGCCATGGAGGGTGTTGATATTGTTGAAACACGTTCTCAATACATACTAAACGTGTGTTCATATTTGTAGGTTTTGATAAATGACAAACGACGCGCAATTGACATATGACGAGGTCCAAGTACAAGCGCGCAATTGACACATAACGAGGTTCAAGCACAAGACGAACAAATATCTTGATCAAGCAAAGAAATAAAGTTATACATGAGTCGTTCTTTAATTGTGATCTTGATCCGACAATTGACTCAAGACTTGGCTTCTCTCGTAAAATCATTTTTATCAAATCATGCATATTTAATTTAAAGCAAATGATTTTCAAACATTTGATTTTAGCCAAAATGATTTTTAAACATGCCTCTCAAATCTGGACAAAGATAATCAATTATGTACTTTATGATAATCGATTATGTTAAGACAATGTACACCAGGTTTACAAAGCTGAACAATAATCGATTATGTACCTTATGATAATCGATTATGTTAAGGCATTGTACATTATATTTTTCAAAGCTACAAGATAATCGATTATGTACCTTATGATAATCGATTATGTTGAGGCAGTGTCTATCAAATTTTACAAGACTGTAAGATAATCGATTATGTACTTTATGATAATCGATTATGTTAAGATAGTGTAGTCCGAAGTTTTCAAAATATAAAAGATAATCGATTATCCTTATAGCATAATCGATTATGCAAATGACCGTTGCCTAAGTATTTTTAAACTCTGAAAGATAATCGATTATACACAATCTGATAATCGATTATGCTAAGTAAAATCTGCATATGATTTTTTGAACGTTGTCAGGTAATCGATTATACACAATCTGATAATCGATTATGCTAAGTAAAATCTGAATATGATTTTTTGAACGTTGTCAGGTAATCGATTATACGATTTGGACATTCGATTATTCTGCTTAAAATCTGGGAATGATTTTTGAACGATTGGAAAATAATCGATTATGCAAATCAGATAATCGATTATCTTAGCACAAAATCAGCAATTCTTGATTGGCAATTAGGCAACGGTTGTGGGGGTTTTGAACACTATAAATACAACTCAAAATCAGTCTTCTAAGTACAACAACTGATCATATTCTTTCTAAAGCTTGCATACTCTCATATTCATCATTTTCTATTCATTTCATAAGTTTATGAGAGCCAAACTCTTGACGAAAGTTGTTGTGTTCTTGAGCATATTTATTTTACTCATATCTACTCTTAAAGAGAGTCTTGTCTTGAGTGCTAAGTGTTTGTATACACTTGAAGGGAAGTGGTAATCCCTTGTGTTTGTTAGAAGGAACGTTTTCATTCCTTCGGTTGAAGTCTTGAAGTGTGGTATCTTCGAGCAAAGGTTGTTGAGGCTTGTGTGACTCAAATTCTCAGTTTGTAACGGTTTGTTAAGCACCCGTAAGCTTAACAAAATTAGTGGAATCTCGAGAGAGTCTCTCGGGGACTGGACTAGCCACAGGTTGTGGTGAACCAGGATAATTTCGGTGCGTTCGTTCCTTATTATTTACTTACCGCACTTATTTCAATCCTGCAATTTTTAATTCCGCAAGTTTATATTGTTTTTTATTATAATACTATTCACCCCCCCCCCCTCTAGCGTTAAGTGTATATTCTAACAATTGGTATCAGAGCCCAACTCTCTGAAAGACTTAACCGTTTGAGAGAAACAATCCATGGCTTCTACTCGTGACTTTAATGCAGGAATAGGTGAAGGACAATGCTCCACCAAACCACCATTATTCGATGGCACAAACTATACGTACTGGAAGGAGAGGATGAGAATATTCATCCAATCAAATAATTTTCATCTATGGAAGGTTATAACGAAGGGAGGACAAATTCCAACCAAAAAGGTTGAAAATTAATGGGTTCCAAAATCCGAAGATGAATACGATGCGGATGATATCCGAAAAGTGCAGAACAACGCTAGAGCCATCAACTTATTATATTGTGATGTAAATGCTGATGATTACAGAAAAATATCATGTTGCACAACGGCTAAGAAAATGTGGGATAAGCTGGAAATCACGTACGAAGGTACGGACCAGGTAAGAGAAGCTAAAATTGATTTTCTAACCCATGCATATGAACTGTTTCACATGAAGGAAAGCGAGAGGATCGATGACATGTTCGAACGATTTTCAAAAATCGTCAATGACCTACATGCTCATAAGAAGACCTTCACGGATAAGGAACTTGTCCGAAAAATTCTCCGAAGTCTCACTCCGGAGTGGCGCTCCAAGGCCGACGCGATTCAAGAGTCTATCGGTGTTTCAAATGTCACCATCGACGGACTAAGAGGTAATCTTAAAACCTATGAATCTACTATACTTAACCCTCCGTTTAATGATCAAAGGAAACAAAGAATCGCCCTCAAGGCAAGCACGGCTCAACCTCAAAATGATGAGGACTCAAACAACGGAGATAACGAGTTCGGACTCGTTATTAAGAGGTTTCAAAAGTTCATGCGAAAAGAGTATGAACGAAAGGCAAACAACAAGGAGATCAAGTAAAGTGCTATGGATGCGGAGAAATCGGGCACATTAAATCAAATTGCCCAAATGTCAAAAAGGAGAAGAAACCCTTCAAGAAACAACGAGCATACATATCTTGGGGAGGTGACTCCGGAGACGAATGAAGCGACGATGAAGAAGACGAAACCGCAAATCTATGTCTCATGGCACACGAAGACAATCAAGAAGAGGTATGTCAAATTTCTTCAAAAAATTTCTATTCTCTTGAGGAAATGCAAAACGCTTTTGATGAACTGTATAGTGAATTCATTAAAGCTTCCAAAACTGTTAGAGACGTAAAGAAAAATTCCTCTTTGAAAGAAAAAGATTTTGAAAAACAACTCTCTTTGAAAGAAAAAGATTTGGAAAAATTGATTTTGGAAAATGAGAAGTTGAAAGAAGAAAACAAATTTTTCGGCAACAGAAGCGCCGACAAACCCGAGAGTTCTAGTAAAAATTGTATTTCTTGCATGCATCTAAAAGATGAAGTAGAAAGACTTAAAGGCACCCTAGATGAGTTCAATTCTTCTCATAAAAATTTGAATGATGTTCTTGTCAATTTGAAATCGACCAAACATGGCATAGGTTTCAAAAAAGAGCCTAAAGAAAAAGTTGAAGCCATCCCCCAACAACCCAAGGCTCAACCTAGGATAAATAAAATAAACATTCATCCTAGAAATAACCATCCTAGACCAAACACTAGAAGAAACATTGAACATTTTAGAACGCCTAGAAATGGCCTTCAACAATCGCAACCTAGACATACTCGACCTAGAAAAAATTATTCTAGAAACGCTGCATATCCTAGAACAAACAGTAGGAGAAATGATTTTCAAGGATTGCGCAATAGCCATATTGTCAAAAATAGAGCAAACGATTTTCGTACCTCCAACTACTACCAACCTAGAAGAATGCATAATCCTAATGTCATTTGTCATTATTGTAGTCGAATAGGACATAATGCTCCTGCTTGTTTTACTAGACATAGACACTTAACTGCATGTCAAGCACAACAGCATTTTACACCTAACTCTCAAGGACCCAAAACAGCTTGGGTACCAAAAACTCATTAATTTGTCTTGTAGGTATGTTTGAAGGGATCAAGTGTACTTTGGTACCTTGATAGTGGATGCTCCAAACACATGACCGGAGACGCATCCAAGTTCCTTCAACTAGAACACAAGGAAGGAGGAAACGTTATTGTTGGAGATAACAACAAGGGAAAAATTATCGGCATTGGCTCGGTCGGTAAGAATGAATCTTCTTCCATTAAGCATATATTGCTAGTTAAAGTTCTAAAACATAATCTCTTGAGCATAAGTCAATTATCTGACAAGGGAAATCTTGTTTTGTTTGATTCGGAAGAATGCTTAGTTTTTCGTCGTAGTTTTTAAAAATTATTCTTCGTGGTTTTAGAATTGATAACATCTATATGGTTGATCTTGAAAACTCTTCATCAGAGTATGTGAATTGTCTTATGAGTAAAGAAGATGATATGTGGTTATGGCATCGTAGAGTAGCTCATATCAACATGCATCTTTTAAACAAATTGGTTTCACAAAATTTAGTTATTGGTCTTCCAAATTTGAAATTTGAAAATGACACTATTTGTGATTCTTGTCAAAAAGGGAAGCAAACAAAAGCATCTTTTAAATCTAAGAATATTGTTTCAACTACAAGACCTTTGCAACTTCTTCACATGGATCTCTTTGGACCATCTCGCATTGAAAGTCTTGGTAGAAATCGTTATGCTTTTGTTATTGTTGATGATTATTCTAGATTTACATGGACACTTTTTCTTGCTCACAAAAGTATGGCTTTTCAAAATTTTAAATGTTTTCTTAAACGTGTTAAAAATGAAAAGAACACAACCGTCACTTCCATAAGAAGTGATCATGGGGGAGAGTTCGATCACAATCTCTTCCCGGACTTTTGTGACGAACTCGGTATTGAGCACACCTTCTCTGCTCCACGTACACCACATAAAAATGGAGTGGTGGAACGGAAAAATAGGTGTCTCGAAGAGATGGCTAGAACCATGCTCGATGAGGCTAAGATTCCCAAACAATTTTGGGCGGATGCCGTGAGTACCGCATGCTACGTTTTAAACAGAGTAGTCATAAGGCCAATACTCATGAAAACTCCTTATGAACTCTATAAGGGAAGGAAACCTAATCTCTCCCATCTTAGAGTATTCGGTTGTAAATGCTTTATTCATAACAACGGAAAAGATAATTTGGGAAAATTTGATGCCAAATCGGATGAAGGAATTTTTCTTGGTTATTCATCACGTAGCAAAGCATTTTGAGTATTCAATAATAGAACCGAAACTGTTGAGGAATCCCCTCATATTGTGTTTTCCGAAAATAATGCTCGCTT
This sequence comes from Nicotiana benthamiana, assembly GCA_034376525.1. Lineage (NCBI taxonomy): Eukaryota > Viridiplantae > Streptophyta > Magnoliopsida > Solanales > Solanaceae > Nicotiana > Nicotiana benthamiana. The sequence goes on along the minus strand of JAXGFW010000107.1, from coordinate 80,444 downwards.
GGCGAGAAAGGATTCTGGTTTTGATCTTGCAGGTATTTTAAACACAATAAGTCCTCAAGACAAAGCACAAGAGGAAAATCCAAAGGAAATTCAAGATGAAATCTTGGAACAATCATCGGAGGAAGCGCCACCACTGGAGAAAGAAATGAAACTGCCCAACGCGTGGAGGACAATCAAAGACCATCCTCTCGACAAGGTAATTGGCGGCATTGAACAAAAGGTAAGTACTCAAAACAATCTTAAGAACACCTTAGTGCTTTCGTTTCTCAAATTGAACCCTCAACCATTTCCGAAGAAATGGGGATGAGCATTGGACCTTGGCAATGCAAGAGGAGCTTAACCAATTCAAACAAAATGACGTTTGGGAATTGGTGCCAAGACCCGACAATCATACCATAATTGGTACGAAATGGATTTTTCGAAATAAATTAGATGAAAATGGTGTAATCACTAGAAACAAAGCTAGGCTTGTAGCAAAAGGTTACAATCAAGAAAAAGGAATTGACTATGAAGAAACGTATGCACCCGTAGCAAGATCAGAAGCTATTTGTTTATTACTTGCTTTTGCCTCTTCTATGAATTTCAATTTATATCAAATGGATGTAAATAGTGCTTTTCTAAATGGCTTTATTCAAGAAGAAGTTTATGTTGAACAACCCCCGGGCTTTGAAGATTTTAAATCTCCCGATCATGTCTTCAAACTTAAGAAAGCCCTTTATGGTCTTAAACAAGCTCCCCGAGCTTGGTATGAACGATTGAGCAAATTTCTTTTGGACAATGAGTTCATTAGGGGGAAAGTTGACACCACACTATTTATTAAGCATAAAAACAATAATATTTTATTAGTTCAAATCTATGTGGATGATATTATTTTTGGTGCTACTAACAATGCTTTGTGCAAGGAATTTTCTGATTTAATGACAAGCGAATTTGAGATGTCTATGATGGGTGAGCTAACCTTCTTCTTGGGGTTGCAAGTGAAACAAATGAAAGAAGGAACTTTCATTTGTCAATCTAAATATTGCAAACAGTTGCTAAAACGATTTGAAATGAGCAACGCCAAAGCAATGGCCACTCCTATGAGCACATCCGATCATCTTGACAAAGATGAGAAAGGTAAGGAAGTCGACACCAAGAAGTATCAAGGTATGATCGGATCCCTTCTTTATCTTACTGCTAGTAGACCGGACATAATGTTTAGCATATGTTTATGCGCTCGATATCAATCATGTGCGAAGGAGTCGCACCTAACTGCGGTTAAGCGGATAATGAAGTATCTTGTTGGTACTATAAATGTGGGACTATGGTATCCCAAAGGTTCTTCTTGCCAACTTGTTGGCTATTGTGACTTCGATTTTGCGGGTTGCAAATTGGACCGCAAGAGCACTAGTGGCACTTGCCATTTGCTCGGTAGCTCTCTTGTCTCTTGGTTTAGTAAGAAACAGGTAAGTGTTGCATTGTCCATAACCGAGGCTGAATATGTAGCCGCAGGGAGTTGTTATGCTCAAATCCTTTGGATGAAACAATAACTCTCGGACTATGGACTAAGTATGGATCATATCCCTCTTAGATGTGATAATACTAGCGCCATAAGCTTGACGAAGAACCCCGTTCTTCATTCAAGAACAAAACACATTGAAATTAGGCACCACTTTATAAGAGATCACGTTCTCAAAGGTGATCTCGAAATTGAGTTTGTTGAAACCAAATCTCAATTGGCCGACATTTTCACAAAGCCTTTTGAGAAAGAGTCCTTTTTCCGAATTCGTAGTGAACTCGGGATTCTTGACTCCACGTTGATCTAAGTCATGCATTGCATTCTTTTCTTTTCATTACTAACTTGAGCGTCGGAGGCGCCTAATTCTGTTTTGCAGGTATCGCCCCAAAGATAGAGGGAATTATAAAGCACTGGTGCAGAATAATCGATCTCTTTTAAGAATAATCGATTTCTCTTAAGTACATAATCGATCATCAAGTATCAATAATCGATTATGCTGACATTATATTGTCCCTTTTATGATTGCAATATTGGTTAATCATTAAACTGATTATTTACTTATTTTTTTGCTAATGTCACAAGGGGGAAGAATAAGGGCTATGCGCTTAATATTTATTGGCATAAATTGAGGGGGGAATTGATATGTTGAGGGGGAACTAATTGCATATCTATATACTTTTCTTGGATGTCATTATGAATTCTCTAATATGCATATCCCGATATTGGTTTGCCATTATCAAAAAGGGGGAAATTGTTGAAACACGTTCTCAATACATACTAAACGTGTGTTCATATTTGTAGGTTTTGATAAATGACAAACAACGCACAATTGACATATGACGAGGTCCAAGCACAAGCGCGCAATTGACACAGAACGAGGTTCAAGCACAAGACGAACAAAGATCTTGATCAAGCAAAGAAATAAAGTTATACATGAGTCGTTCTTTAATTGTGATCTTGATCCAACAATTGACTCAAGACTTGGCTTCTCTCATAAAATCATTTTTATCAAATCATGCATATTTAATTTAAAGCAAAATGATTTTCAAACATTTGATTTTAGCCAAAATGATTTTTAAACATGCCTCTCAAATCTGGACAAAGATAATCGATTATGTACTTTATGATAATCGATTATGTTAAGATAATGTACACCAGATTTACAAAGCTGAACAATAATCGATTATGTACCTTATGATAATCGATTATGTTAAGGCAGTGTACATTAGATTTTTCAAAGCTACAAGATAATCGATTATGTACCTTATGATAATCGATTATGCTGAGGCAGTGTCTATCAAATTTTACAAGACTGTAAAATAATCGATTATGTACTTTATGATAATCGATTATGCTAAGACAGTGTAGTCCGAAGTTTTCAAAATATAAAAGATAATCGATTATCCTTATAGCATAATCGATTATGCAAATGACCGTTGCCAAAGTATTTTTAAACTCTGAAAGATAATCGATTATACACAATCTGATAATCGATTATGCTAAGTAAAATCTGCATTTGATTTTTTGAACGTTGTCAGGTAATCGATTATACACAATCTGATAATCGATTATGCTAAGTAAAATCTGAATATGATTTTTTGAACGTTGTCAGGTAATCGATTATACGATTTGGATAATCGATTATTCTGCTTAAAATCTGGGAATGCTTTTTGAACGATTAGAAAATAATCGATTATGCAAATCGGATAATCGATTATCTTAGCACAAAATCAGCAATTCTTGATTGGAAATTAGGCAACGGTTGTGGGGGTTTTGAACACTATAAATACAACTCAAAATCAGTCTTCTAAGTACAACAACTGATCATATTCTTGCTAAAGCTTGCATACTCTCATATTCATCATTTTCTATTTATTTCATAAGTTTTTGAGAGCCAAACTCTTGACGAAAGTTGTTGTGTTCTTGAGCGTATTTATATTACTCATATCTACTCTTAAAGAGAGTCTTGTCTTGAGTGCTAAGTGTTTGTATACACTTGAAGGGAAGTGTTAATCCCTTGTGTTTGTTAGAAGAAACGTTTTCATTCCTTCGGTTGAAGTCTTGAAGTGTGGTATCTTCGAGCAAAGGTTGTTGAGGCTTGTGTGACTCAAGTTCTCAGTTTGTAACGGTTTGTTATGTACCCGCTTAACGAAGTTAGTGGAATCTCGAGAGAGTCTCTCGGGGACTGGACTAGCCACAGGTTGTGGTGAACCAGGATAATTTCGGTGCATTCGTTCCTTATTATTTACTTACCGCACTTATTTCAATCCTGCAACTTTTAATTCCGCAAGTTTATATTGTTTTTTATTATAACGCTATTCACCCCCCCCCTCTAGCGTTAAGCGTATATTCTAACAGATATGCTTTCCAGCAAGAGAAGGCAAAGAAGGCAACAAAACCAAGGGAATTCTGAGCAATTTGATGCATGTGATGGGTTTAAAATAATGGCTATGATGAGCAAAACGAATATGCACAATATGTGAACAACTTTCTAAGCCAACCGGGGAACTCTTCAAACCAACAACAGTGGAGACCTCAAGGAAATTGGGGCAATCAACAACTAAACAATGGTAATTGGGGAAACAACAACCAAAATAACAACTCTCGCAATCAGAACGACAATCAAGGAAACTAAGGGAATTGGAATGGTAATAATAATAATTGGGGAAACAATAATAAGGTTGATGGAAAAATGGGAACCAAGGAAACCAGGGGTAAGGCTTTCAAAGGCCCCCAATGTACCAACAACCGAAAAATCCACCCCCATTTCCTTCTGAAAGTCATAGTTCTTCTAGAAATGATACGAGTAGAATTGAAATGATGTTCGAACAAATGATAAAGAAGAATGCAGATTCGGATGCACAATTGGCTTCCCACAATACCTCTATCAGAAACTTGGAGGTGCAATTAGGCCGAACCACTCAATGATTGAATACTCGCCCGAAAGGTGCTCTACCTAGGGATACGGTAGTAAACCCAAAAGGTTAGAACAATCATGTCATGGCGGTTACGACCAGAAGTGGAAGAGGCGATCATCTGAATGCCTCAAAAGAAAAACAAGTTGTGGATGATGATGTTGAGTTGCAAGAAGATGAAGTTCCTTTGGTAGTTGAAGATGTGGTTGATGAGAAAGTTAACAATGAAGTGAGGATTGACATTAATGAGGCCGGGCTGGAAACTCAAGATGCTGTGAACCCGTCTAGGGAATACGTGATTGACATGCCGGAGCTGGTTGTGCCAAAAGCCAAGGGTCCTTTGTCAAGGCCACCTCCACCTTATCCTCAAAGTCTTGCGGTGTAGAGAAATGATAATCAGTTCAAAAAGTTCATTGATATGATGAATAGCTTGTCCATTAATGTGCTTTTGGTGGAGGATCTTAAAAAAATGTCGGGATATGAAAAGTTCATGAAAGACTTGGTCACAAAGAACAGTTCTATTGATTGTGAAACTACAAAGATGACTGACCAAGTTAGCGCTATCGTGCATCAATAGCCCCGAAGCTAGAGGATCCTGATGCTTTCACCATCCCTTGCACCATTAGGAGTGTGAATTTTACCAAAGCTTTATATGACTTGGGAGCTAGTATCAACTAGATGTCCTACTTAGTTTTCAAAACTTTGGGTATTGGTCCACCACGGCCAATTTCCATGAGATTGCAAATAGCGGATACATCAATAAAGCGACATTTGGGTATTATTTATGATGTGCTTGTCCAGGTAGACAAATTTATTTTGCCAGCGAATTTTGTGATATTAGATTGCGAGGTGGACTATGAAGTCCCAATCATATTGGGGAGATCTTTACTTTCTATGGGGAAGGCTCTAAATGATGTGGAAGTAGGGGAACTCACTCTGAGGGTGGGTGATGAAAAGGTAGTATTTCATGTGTGCAAGTTAATGAAGCAACACAATTGTACCGATGTGTGTTCATTTGTGGATCTAGTCTTAGCTGTGATAATTGATGATACGAGTGCCATGACAAATGTGGAGGACCCGTTGGGGCCGTGTTGTTAAATTTGGATGTCAATGATGATGCGGGCCAAGTGGAGTGCGTGAATGTTTTCCATGGAATATGCTCTTATTCTTATGAGCCTAGGAAGCTACCCTTGGACCTTGAAAATAGAAAGACTCCTCCAACTAAGCCTTCAATTGAGGAACCGCCGGTGTTGGAGTTGAAGCCATTGCCTCAACACCTCAACTATGAATGGCCATGACTTGCTTGCTCTTAGACCGCGTGTTGTAGGAGTGGGTTTCCAAAATGCCACAAGTACTAACCACCTGTCTAGTCTGAATGCAAAAACACCAAAACTTGTTAATGGTTAGGTTTTGTAAGCGGCCACATATTGGGGAATGAATGCACCTAAACAGTTATTGGTTACTTCATACGTTGGTTGCTTGAATCATCTCGGCTTTCCCTTTTCTTTATTTTCAATGCCCCTTTTTAGCTTTATCCTCTTATCCCTCTCCTGTTTTTCCTTGTTTGTTTCTGGCCTTTCCTCTGCTTTTTTCTCCTATTCTCTCCCTCTTCGTTTCTTTTCCCTTTTATTTTTCTTTTATTTGGTTACGGTCGAATCCTATATAGATTGACTACGTATCATGACCCCGCATGAATCAGACCAAGCATAGTTCTGGCAGATATGAAAACAAAAACACAAAATATATTATTATTTTTGAAATTTTCACTAAAAACAAACACCTTGACTACATGAGCTCAAGACTCACAAACCCGAAATAAAAAAAACAAGCTTAGAAACGATCAATTCAAAAAACCTAACAGACTCCAAAGCAACTTAACAGACTAAACAATAAAAATGCCGACTAAAACATTAAGGCTTTGAACACTCCCTGAGCTCTCGGAGTTTTATTTGGTTTTGTTGCGGGCTCGTCTGCAAGATCCAACTAGAGTCTCTCCAAATCTATCATTACCTGTTGGAAAAACATCATGATTGCCGCGAAGAAAGTGGTTTGGGTCATGTCATCACATATTTAACATTTTACCATAATATATTCTGCAATCGCTGTGACCCTTTCACAGATCTTACCCTTCTCCGGTAATAAATCTCCAATTTGCCGAGTTCTTGTTCCCACAGTTTGTCTGGCAAGATTGCTTTGTTTTTGAAGGTATTGCGAATCCCTCTCTAGCCGTGCTATCAAAGAGTAACAATGCCTCTTCTTCGGCTTCAAAATCTCTTCCCTGCTTAGACATTTCATTTTCAACGATCTTGACCTTTTTCTTCATACTTGTCATCCCCTTATCGTATTTCTCCTTCAACTGACGGGCAAAACTTGCTCATTCCCCTGCATCCTTGCTATCATGGCTCGAGCACTTGCTAACTCCATTTAAATCTTCTGTAAATCATCCTCGAAATCACATGCCTTCTAGGTAAGATTGTAGATGAGCTTCTCATCTTTTCTACTCCTGTCCGGATCGTCAATTGCCATTTTCATTTTCCAGATCTGTCATGTGAGATCTTCATTTTCTTGGATCAATCTTCTTTTCTCTCCCTTGGCATCCTAAGCACCGAGATCATTGTTGAATTTCATGTTTCTCAACTTTTATTTCAAGGCATGAATCTCAGGTTAATGCGCTTTTTCCTTTTCTCCCCATGCTAAACTCTCTCGGATTTTGTCTTCGAAAGCTTGAACATGAGGTATTTTGGTGGGTCTTTCAGGTTCGGTTTCTGACCCAATGTTCACACAGGACCTCTTCTCAAACTTAGAAGCATAGTTTGGATCCACTTCTCCCTTTGCGACATCTGGGACTTGGGTGCCATCTTTAAGATACCAGAACCTATTCCAATCCTGTTGAACTAAAGCTTCGGCCAATGCGGCTTCTGGATGCAACTCTATAACTAGAGTACTTAGATCTTCATCTTCGGGCACAATCTGCTACCGTCCCAATTGTCTCAAGATGCTTCGTAGTGCATATGGTTGAATACTTTTCACACCCATTATCCTCAAGCATCCCTTAGCAGCAGTCATGTATATGGATGGCTTCTGTCTATGGGAGCCGTCCAATGAACCACTCAATTTGACTTGCTTTGAGAATTTCAAATGAGACATCCATGCCTCAAACCACTCTGGCATGATGTAATCGTTTACCATCTCTTTATAACTAATGATGAAATTATTTGGGCTCGAACCATAACTCATGAATCTGGGATGGTGGAGAAGATGCACGATCATCCATATTTGTAGGAGGATATGGCAACCTTCGAAGAACTGAGCTCCAGCTTTGCAAATAGTCAACGCACTGTAGATATCCACCAATACCAACAGGGCAAGTGTATGATTTTTCATGGTGGTGAGGATTTGTGCAATTCTAGCCATGCGAATATCCACTGTCCCTTTCTTATTTGGAAAAACCATTACCCGCAAGAATGCCACAACAAATGCAAACCAGCGATGAAGTTTCCAAAGACCCTTATCTTATTTGTTTCTCAACCCCTTTTCATGTATCTAGAAACCAGAAGAATGCTAAAACTTGAAGTATAAGAAATGGAAATCGCAACACCTGTTGCTTACGCGATTTTACTTATCTGTTTACTGATATTCAAGAGGTCAAAAAACTTGTGCACCGATGGGGCCCTTGGAAATATAAGTTGTTGCTTCCTCAGATCTCATCCAAACTCAATGTACCCGACTATCTCCTCCAAAGTAGGGGTAATCTCGAAGTGTGACAAGCGAAAAACATTACGAGCGAGGTCCCAGAAAGTTATCATAGCCTTGATCAAATCATCCCCTAGTTTGATCTTCCAAATGTCTATAACAGCGCCAAACTGTTGCCTTACCCATTTCCCACCATCTTGGTCCAAATCATTCAACCATATGTGCATATGTACTCGAGACTGTAGGAAGGTAGGGTTAGGGTTGACTCAAATGACACATTTTTGAAAACAAATTTCTAATTTTAAAAGAAAAGACCATGGTTTCCTCCTTGACATGCCAATTTTAAACAAATGGTTGTCTTTGCAAATATGGCCCTTTCCCAATTTCACATGAATTTTGAGACCGGATAGGGTTTATTTTGGGACACTTCTGAACTTTGTCGGTTCATTGTATTCTAAGGCTTCTCGGTAAGAATGGTTTAAAATACTACTGAGACTGAATCGACTTATTTGGCTCTTTTTTTTCAAAATAAGGCCGGACTTTATGTAGGTTGCCTACGTATCCCATATCCGATGGGAATCACACTCGCGTAGTTTGGCAAATACAACTACTTTTGAAATAGGACTGATTTTGAACGCAAGACTCTTTGAAAACAAAACTTATTCTTTTCAACAAGCTATTTTTCAAAACAAAACTCTTTAAGCTATTTTTGAAAACAAAACTTGTGTTTCTTATTATTGACGAACAAACTCTTTTCCCTTTTCTTCCCCTTTTTTCTATATTTTTCAATTTTTTTTAAAAAAAATCGGCAGAGTTTCGAGGTATTTTCAAGCATAGAGTTTTCTTTAGAACCAGTTTACTTCATTCCTACATCACTCTTGGTCTTTTTCTCTCTCTCTTTTTTTCCCCTTTTCCTTGTTTTTTGTTTTATTTTTCCTCACTCTTTTTCTTATTTAGCCGGTCAGCATGCAAGCTGAAACAAATGAATATTCACATAGCACATTTGATGCATCATGATGGTTTGTTATTTTGGGTACACCTGTCCTAGACGGACCCAATCCCTGTGTTGGGTGCCCTAAGTCAAAATGCACGTGATGCAAATAAGAGCTCCTGCTAGAGATCCAGCATGAAGCTGTATTTTTCTAAGTATAAATCCTGGGGTTTTGATCAAGACTTGGGGTACCCGAGCGTACAATTGGGGTCGAGGAGGGGGCGGCGTATAAGGAGCACTAAAGTCTGCCCGGCCTTGTCGCTTGCCCAGCCTCGCTCTACTTGGTATAATTTCTACAGACTAAGCGGGCTACGCGAATGTATGCACCATTTTCAGAAGACTTGGAGGGGTGGCGTAAGGAGACAATTATATACAATTCAACAATATTAAAGCGGTAAACAGATAGCATTTAGCACAAAGGTTCACAAATTACAATAATATCAACAATAAATAAGCCAAATAAAAATCATAAAATAAGCTCGAATTCTTGAACCCTGAACCAAAGATTCTAGGTATTCTCCCCAGCGGAGTCGCCAGAGCTGTCACACCTACACCCCGGAAGGGCATAATAAAGGGAGTTTTTTCCGATTTATGTAATAATCGAAACGAGATTAATTATTAAGAATCAGAATTGTCACTTGGGATAATTTATGGTGTCCCAAGTCACCGGTTTAGAATACCGAATCGAGGAAAGAATTACTCTATTATTATATTCTGCAAATCCAAAATTCGGGTAAGAAATTCTTTTAACTCGGGAGAAGGTGTTAGGCACTCCCGAGTTCCGTGGTTCTAGCACAGTCACTTTGATAATACTTGGCTAAAAGTTGTTTAATTACTGATTTGAAACCCTTTGTGCATTTACTTTTTTTACCGTTTTTAATTAAGGAAATTATCATAAAATGGGTTATACGTACGTATACCCGCCTATTTGGCGCGTCAAAAATCATGTCATGGGAACGTATCCACAATTAATAACGCTTAATTATTATTAAGAAAGTTTGGGCCAAAGTTGCGCGAACGCATACTCTAGTTTTATTTTTAGAAGTGTAATTGTGCTACGCGGATGTATACACAATCGCATTGGTAATTTTAAACCTCCCTAAAGGATATGCTACAAAACATGAACCATCTTTTTTACATCTAAGCTATGACAATACTAGAAGGCCACATATGATTTGATGAACTCATATAAACTAAAATAACTAAAATTGGTAATCTATTTTATTGTTAAGAAAAGATTTGGTCGAAGTTGCGCGAACACATACTCCAACTTAATTTAGGATCATGGTCATGTTACGCGAACGTATACACAACTACAATCATGTCTTAAATAGCCTAAAGGCTTGCTACGAATATTTAGAAACCATTTTTTCTAAAGTATGTTGATATTGTCATGAAGCCATGAATTATGACAGTAACTTTGTGGCCTACTGATTATTTGGTTGCACACAACGAGCATGGCCAGATAATATGACCCACTTATCTTGCTAAAAATTGATGCAACATTAAGTATCATGTTTTAGAATCAAACTTACTACCAGCCAAGTAATGACAATAGACCAATATCATTTGCGCGAAAATTTGTGTGCATCACCAGCGTAAACTATGATATCCAAAGAATTCAAAACATGTTAAAATTAAAATCGTTCCTATTCATCCTTGTTATTCAACATTAACACCTAAGATGATCTCTCATTTGCACATTATATCTAGATTTAAGCACAAATAATACATGAGGGAAATTCTACATGGACAACAAACAACACATTTGAAACCAATCTTCTCATAGATTTCCTAAGGGTCAATGCCGAAGCACTCACCACAATCATCGGACGCTTCTACTAATTCAGAGGAAGAGATCGATCGAGAAGAATAGCATGGCTTAAAAACCACATTATCATGCAATTGCCTATGTATTAACATCAATTATTATATGAAAGACAATTACTAATCGAAAGTCTAGAATACAGCCCAAAACTTTACACTAACTCAATATTAAAGCGCATCCAAGGTCTAGAAAATTAATAAAACAACATATATACGTTTAGGACAAGAGAAAACAGAAAAAAACAGAATAGCAGAAGCATATAGCAACATTTTTTTCGATTCCTCATTCATTAAAATTTCTAGACACACAAGGATCCTTGCAATCATTTGCTACTCATGGTTTACAGATTTACCTGAAAGTTTGAAGAAAGCAACGTCAGAGTAGTTAAGGGTACAACAACAGTAACAAACAGCAGAATCAACAACAGTTAAAACCAGAAAATGAAGTAAGAACAACCCAGGAACCCAACTTCATTCAAGAATAAATTATAAAACTGCAAGTACCATCAACATCACTTCATTTCAGCCTCAAATAGAGCCTAAAATAACTTCAATCATTTAAAGATTTTCACAGTTAAAATAGAAAAGCCAATGAAACAGTGTTTCCTTCAGCTATTTTTTAGCTTTTTGATTTTTTCTTCTACTCAATTCTGTCGAAGGTACAATTTACAGTTTCTTTTTTATATATTTTTATGTATTTCTGCCTCTCTTCCAGAATTTTTTAGTCTGCCCTCCTCCTTTTGAAAGGCAAGCTTCGGGTGCCTTTATAGGCAATCCATTAGGGCAACCCTTTAGCTTTTATTATACCCTTTAGGCCCCTAATTTCAGATTTTATTGATTAGTCCCTAAGGTCCTTGCTTGTTGCCCAAGTTACTGCATTTCAATTCATGAAATTCTAATTGTAACCTCATCTAAAATGTTCTTGGGGTTTCCACATAAGTTATGAAGGAATTCCTTCTATAAACTACATATATTACCCTTTCTATTAATCTGAAGTTACTAAGACTAGCCTAGCCCTTTTAACTTAGTTAAATTGACCATAGTTAAACTCTAGGAATCCTAATTTAGCTATATCCAACAAAAGTAAAACTAAAAGAAACCAACTAACGTCAAAATAAGAAATTACTGAAAATTTAAAACCAATGAAACAAACGCCTATCTAAACAAAAATAAGCTACAATTAGAAATCACAAAGCAGGATTAACCATAAACCAAATCAAAACTAAAAACCAAAACAAACACAAGAACAAAATTAATCACGAACAAAATAAAATCAAAAACTTGAGAAGAAACTTATTTATTTTAACAAACAAAGAACAGAGAAACTTACATTGGAAGGTTGAACCACACAGGACTATGATTTGAAGCCTAGAATAATGTGAACGTTTGTTCTTTACAAAGAAAAAACGAGCATATTATTTCGTGCCTCCAATCAATCTTGAGCTAAGGAAATTGACCAGAACTCGAGCAATTGAGCTTCTAGGGTTCTGCCCCTTTTTTTTAAATTGAAATTCGAGGCGTTGGAGAGATATTCGAGAAAAGACAATTGGGGATTTAAGAAGAGGGGTGCTAGGAGAACTCAGGGTGTTATTTTGAAGCAGTTTGGGAGGTGGCGCCGTCGTGTATAACGGTGGCGACGCTAGGGTGTGAATTATTTGAGATTTTTGGGTGACGTTTGAAAGAAACCAATAACAGATGTGGAACGAGGAGGTGAAGAGGAGGACATGGTATAAATTTTTGTGCCTTTGGATAACGACCACCGGCGGAGGCGATTTCCGGCCGGCGACGTGCGATGGTAGGCGACAAAGGGTTCTCCGAAGTGTGAGAGATAAGAGGCAAAGGGGGTCTAGGGTGGGGGGGTAGCGTTAGGATAATTATATAGTTATGGATGTAGGCTTCTCGACCGTTAGATCTTGTAACCTCGACGGTCCAGATTTAATAGGCCAAAACGACTCGTTTTTGGGTACTAGGTTGGTTGGACAGGGTTGATGGACGGGTTTTGGCTAATTGGGGTGGGTATGTTTTGTTACAAGGGAATACTCGGCCAACAAAATCAAAGGGATTTAGCCCAAAGATCCGAAGTCTCATTTCTTTCATATTTTTTCCTTCATTCTAATTTTCCTTTTCAAAATTCTTTTGATTCCTTTTCTTTTTATATGATTTTCTTTTTTTTCTTTTAATTGATTTAAGACCTAAATTAAATCCTAAAATTTTGTTAACCTATCAAAACAACTAATTACATCTAAATATTTACATAATTAATTGAGAAAGCAAATTAAAAGACTACACAAAAATTTAAAAGCACACTAATGCTATTTCTTTTGTTTTGAATAATTTTTAAGTGTATAATTAAATCCTAAATACAAATTTCATGTATTTTTGTGTTTTTCATTAATTTAAATAAAATAAATAAAATCACAAATAATTGCGAACAAACAGACGATTATGCAATTACATTCTAAAAATCTCATAAATAGATAAAAATCCTAATTTTTTGAATTTATTGGAGTAATCTAAGCTAGGCAAAAATCACATACTCACAAGCATGACCGTGAGTCTTTGCATTGTGAATATCATGATTTCATTGTTTCTTTGATGCATTGGTGATGATTTCTATATGTTGTGAAAAGCCGGTAATAGAAATTGTGACCTTTGAACATCGAGGAGCATTGACTCGAGTATATTACAAATTGTGAAGGTATATGAGATGATTGAACCCTTTGGAGCATTGGCTCAAATGGTAAAGCGAGATGTGAAGTAAAAGTAAAAGAAAGAGAAAAAATTATTAAATTGGTCCCTTGTCGGGATGTTTGTGGCTTTGTTGATTATCTCCCTTGCCAGGACACTGAGCTTTGTTGATATTGTTCCCTTTACTGGATTTAACTGTTAAATTGTGTTCCCTTGCCGAAATTTTTATTATTATTTGTTTACTCCCTTGTCCCTTGATTGTTATTGTTGTTGGGTAAGGAAGAGTGTTAAAGCACGAAGGGTGATGCCGTACATTTTTTGTTATTGTGAGGAAAAAGTATTAAAGCACGAAGGGTGATGCCGTACCTCACGATGTACTATTCCATGTCGATTCTATTGATTATATGTGAAAAAGATAGTAAAAACACGAAGGGTTATGCCATGCACTTTTTATCATATTATTGCTTGGTGAGAATGAGAGTAAAAGCACAAAGGGTGATGCCATGCACATTTTATTATATCATTGCTTGGTGCTAATGAGTAAAAGCACGAAGGGTGATGTCGTGCACTTATTGATTTCTGATTTGATGATTTTTATTCAAAGTTGTTATCTTCCCCACAGCATACTCCCCCTCCCATATTGACTGGTTATTTCCTGTATTTCTTTTTCGCTATATACATATATATTTGAACTAGCACATCGGGTCGGTTGTGCTGATACTACAATCTGTGCTCTTTTGCACAAATCTAGGCACCAGGTAGCATCATTAGTTGGAGGGCTTCCTTCAGTCCACCCATAGACCAAAGGTAGACCTGCAGGCGTCCACAGGCTCTGGCGTCTCCTACTATTTTTATTTCCTGTTTCATTTTCCTTTATTCAGAAACAGTATACTGTTATATCTTCAGACCTTGTATGTAGTAATCTTAGATAGTATATGACACTGTGACACTAGATTTTTGGTTGTTGAGACTTAAGTAACTGTTCTTTTACAGATTTCAGTTGTTTAATTGTTATCTTCCACTTAATTATCTAAAGTTCCGTAGTTTTTATGTTATTGCCTTTTTAATTGTTAAATGAAGTCATTTGATAATGAAGTAAGTAGTTAAGGATTGGCTTGCCTAACTCTCACTAGTAGGCGCTATCAGGACTTCTGAGGATGGGAAATCCGAGTTGTGACAGTTTATTATCAGATGCATCACACTTAATTTTGCATTCTTAAGACCCGATATCTAATTAATCTTTTAATTCAATTACTTAGTTCCATACATGAATGTTGGAATTAAGTTCTAAGTTTGATAATTCTTTTGTCTTGATCTTGTTCTTAATTATATGTATTTGATGCTTTTTCATTAATAAAGGGGAATAAAAAAGGAGAAGAAAACATATTTATCCAAGAAATTAGAGTACTTAATTAGCTTAAATACTGATCTTATAGCATATGACTCTTTTTTTCTGTTGCTAAAATTATGGCATATGACACTAAATGTTATTGTTCTTAAAAAAAGACTCTAAATATTATTAAAACTTAAGCACTAATTTTTGTTTTTGGATTAGCATATTGTTAACTGATTTGTTTTCTTTTTAATTTTCTATCTAGAATAGTTATGGCTACAAAAGGAAGGAAGTTTGTTGACAAAAAGCCAGCAAAGCAAAAGAAAGGCTGATGTTGAGAAGAAGAAGAAGAGAAGCTCTGGCAATCGAAGAGTCAATAAGCAGCATCCAAAACAAAGCAATCCATTTATACTTTTTTATTCTGCTTCACTTATTTCTCTTGTTTATTAGAAGTCAAACAAATGCATATTCCTTGAGAAAAGTTTGTTGAATATACTAATCATGCTGATTCATCTTTTTCATTTTTAGTTCGATGTAAGGTTCCTCAAGTTAGCTATAAATTCATATTATTAACTAATTATTGAATCATTTTGCGCAGTTAACGGAAACTTTTTGTTTTCTTTTTGTGCTGTTGTTATTATTGTTGGTTTCTTTATATTTAAATGGCTTTTTTTTTGCACAAACATCTTATTCTTATATTTTTTTTCAGAAAAAATATAGTAGGTAAGAAAGAGTTTCAATCTCTATTTTATTTTCTAGCTGGATAATAATATATTGCATTTTTTTTTTAAAAAAAAAATACATTTGCCAATCGGTAACAAAAGATCTTGGTATGATAAGGGAGTAATTTATCAGAATAATGCATACTCCAAAAACATCGTCTATAAAAACATAGATATTAGGTGAGATATATAATCATATAACATGATTGTACCTCATAAAATGAAAAATAATATAAGTAGAAACATATCCACCTAACCAAATAGATTAGTTTTCTTTAGCACCCCAAACTCTATCTCGTCATTTTGAGCACATAACTATATTATTTTCACCATTCATCATTTTCAGCTTGCATTTTTTCTCTTCAATTTTTTGTATGATATATAGTTGACATAACTTTTTTAATCATATTTATGTTATTTCAAAAGTTTATACTCATCGTATGAAATACACGTGCAATGTACGTGTTCAGAAATTAGTTATTATAAAAATATGATATTTTATGTGAAATATTGAACGACTAAAATATTCTTAAAACTTTGATTGACTTTTATGCCCTTAAATATTTGTATAATTTAAGAATATAACTGTAATAAAAAATGACTAAAACTTCTACAAACTACCAATTATGTCAAAAATCCCAATTAAAGTACAATCGAATGGGAATTGGGATATTAAAATTCAATATACACAGTTTATAGATATTTTGTAGATGGATTGTAGATTATTTGTATTCTGATTGTAGATGCTTTGTTTTCTGTTTTCACAAATCACAAACGACTAAAACTTTACAAATATTCCGCAAAAAAAAATCTATAATTAATCTACAGTTTATCTACAATTTCTACAATGTCTTCTTCTTCTTTTTCTTCTTCTTCTTCTTCTTCTTTTTCTTCTTCTTCTTTTTCTTCTTCTTCTTATTCGAGTTTCAATCTGAAATTCAGCCAAAAACAAGTCTAAATCTTCACCAAAACATCTCAAAATTGAGATATAAACTCCAAAATATATTCCCAATTATTTACAACAACACCCTATCAAATCAAATAATGATTTTTGAAAACCTAAATTTGAATTCAAAGCTTTCAAGCTTTTTAATGACTGTTAATGGTGGAAGCCTGTAAAAAGAACGTGGGTAGGAGTAAAACGTGGATGGGGTTGAGGTGTTAGGAGAGAGAAATGTGGGATGGGTGGAGATACTGGATTTAAACGAAAATCCTTTAATTAAGGAGTAAAAAATATCTCATTATTTATATCCTTAATTAATTATGCAATAGAATTAATAATTTAGTATACTAAGTGTAATTAAGTCAAACCTTAAATATTGAGGGTAAAAAAGTTTTCTATGTGGCATATGAATATAAAAATTTCTTTACTCGTATGCATATGGTTTCGAAGCTTGAACTTTATATGTTCTCCTCTCATTTTTCTTTATCTACGTATTAGGGGTGGCAAAATGATTAAAAAAAAATAGTTAACCACTATATTATTTACTAAAAATGGTTAGATAATGAATTTTTTTAAAACAGGTTAAATATGAATAAGAACTATATTATTCATTTAAAAAATGGATAATTAATGAGTAACTAATGGATCTAACGTTTACATTTGTAAAGTCTCAAAGTAAGGTTTCTTAAGTTAGGGAGACTAATAATTCTTCCAAAAGTGATCACATACAAAGAAGTCATAGATAATATGGGAAGCCAATATTATTCACCAGTTAACTCATTTTTATCCGTATTAAATATAGGTCGGATTGGATAATTAATCGATTTTATCATTATTCACTTTCGACCCGAACCATATTCAATTCAACCCGTCTGTTTGCCACTTCTACTGAGTATGCAATTCTTTCGAGGAGATACTTCTTCTTGTACGTATTGGCCAACTTCTAAGTTTGTACTACGTGATATGTCAATTGGATTCATTGCATCATAAGACCTACACAATTTTTTCCCTTTATTTATATGATGCTATTCAGATAAAATAACTTTCAACATTTTTATTATTAGCTTTTGATTATTTAAGCTACTTTTCACCGTTTTACTATCTAAAGTTGATTTTGATGCTTTCGCCATTATTATTGCAGTATTCGGAGAAACTCTATGAAATAAGTTAGAATAAAGTGTTGTAATAAGGTTGGACTATTTAAAAAGAAGTATAGCGTTGCATAGGAAATCAGGGGCGGACTCACCTTAGAGCAAGGGGTTACGTGAACCCGTTTTTAGGGGTGTGCATTCGAATCGACTTATCGATAAATCGAATTGATTATTTATTATCGAAATCGAAAAAATCAAAATCGAAAAAATCGAAACCTTCCTGAAACAATAACGATAAGCATATGTACAAATCGATAATCGAAAAGTAATTATCGATAAGATTAAAAATCGAATCGATAAATCGAATGCACACCCCTAGACTGTAGACATAAAATAAGTAATTACCTATTTGTGCAGATTAATATATCATACAATATATATATATATATATATATATATATATATATATATATATATTCCGCTACTATTTTGAAAGTGGCTATACAATATCATTTTCCCTAATCTATACCCTTTCCTTTACCCTAAGTCCCTTACCCTTCTATTTCCTCTATCACATTTAAGGAAGGATAAAGATCAAGGAAATGAAGTTCAAATTAATGGAAAACAAAATTAGCCGTGATGATGTATTTTGTTTTATTTTATTTTTTTTATACCGTTGGAGTGTTGGTGGCATACATTTGATCCCTTACTTTAGTTTTGTTGCATGTGCTTGTTGATACAATTTTTATGTTATAAATGGTGTTCGTCTTATTTTAGCTTCTTTTTATCCATATAAATTAGGTGCGTTTATAGCGATATACTTTCCGCGGAATACTGAAGAATCGTCGCGTGTTCGAGCCTCTACTAAGATCCTGTTCGTAAATGTACGTTCCTTCAGTTAGACTTGTATTACTAATAATTTGCTCGCTCATCGTTTTAATAAGATTTGTTATTCCTAACAGGATGCACATTTATTATCCATACCGTTTTTTTACTTACTTTTTATTATAATTACTTACTTTTTATTATAATTACTTACTTTTTATTATAAACAATAAAAAAAAACAAAAGCAATACTTCAGAGAAAGGGAGAAGAAATTCTTATTGAATTTTGGGATGATTTACAATGGGGCAAGACCCCTCTATTTATAAGAAAAAATGACTTAGCCACAATGTCAAACTTTTTACAAGATAGACATTCACTCTAAATAGAATTCTATTCATAGCACTTTCCCTTAAATGTCTACGGAATTAGTAATGAGCCTCATTAAAACCTTAACTAAAATAAAATCCAATGGGTAAAAAATCTAGAAAAGGAAAAATAGTACACATATATAATAATATGCGTTTTGATTGTCTCGTTAAAAACCTCACAAGGAAAACTCAGTGGGACAAAACCTTGAAAGGGAAAAGAGTGCAACGCGCATAAACTACCCCCGATGAGAGCATCAATTCACATCATTGAGCCTTCGCATCCCGATCTTGTACACTAGCTTCTTGAAGGTTGATGTCGGTAGAGATTTTGAACAAATCAACCATATTATCACTTGAACGAATCTGTTGCACATTGATATCACCATTCATTTGAAAGATCATGTATGAAAAATAACTTCGGTGAAATATGCTTTGTTCTATCTCCTTTAATGAATCCTCCCTGTCACACCTCCGTTTTACACGACTATCCCGAAGGATAAACGTATAAGGGAGTTTTTCCAATTAAAGTGACATTATTCGAAATGAGATTATTTATTAAGAGTCGCCACTTGGGATAAGTTTGGCTTTGGTGTCCCAAGTCACTGGTTTATTTAGAATCCCAAATCGAGGAAATTTTCAACTACCGAAATGGAGTCTGCAAACTAGAAATTCTAAGTAAGGAATTCTGTTGACCCGAGGGAAGGTTTTAGGCACCCTCGGATCCCTTGGTTCTAGCACGGTCGCTTAAACTATCATAAATGGCTTAAAATTTTGATTTTTACACATGGTCATCCTAAAAATGCAATATTTTTAATATTTATACCTCTTTTAATATTTTTTATGAAAATTTGCGACGCCGGTAAAACTTGTCGCGAACCATATCACATAAATGCGCACGTAGTTTTTGGCATTTTTCAACTTCATCGGGATTTAGATTTGGGTCATATAAATGCGCACCCGTACTTATGAAGAAAAAATTATCAAAGACGGATCTAAAAGCGACCGACGTGTTATTATTATTTGTGGGAGGCCGTGAAGTCCGCTAAACGGCATGTCCCGAATCTCTAAGCATTTTAATATAAACATTCCATGAGGGCTACACAATTTATGGGTTCCGGTTAGCGCGGAACACCCCGTTCTGTTACAAAAAAGTCGGTCTAATGTGAACCAATACTTTCCATAATGCTCGTTTCTAAAAGGGCTTTAGCAGTATAGAACTCGGGCTTCAACTTCAAACCCGAATTCAAACAAAAATGAAACCTGTTAATTTGAATTTACTACCTAATTTGAAAGCCCAAATGTGCATCCCAACTTTATTACATCATGCCCAATATGGTAGATTTGAAGTAACACCAACAGACCCTTTATTTGAGAAATTAATGAACCATAGATTAGTGTGGAAAATTATGGAAGGTAACGAGTAAATTAGGCTGGTTACAAATTATGGTAAACAAAGAATATTCAAACAAGTTTGGAATGCGCAAGTGCATATTTCCTAGGTTAAAATGGGTCCGCCTGCTCGAGTTAATACTGAAATCCCAATGGTTTTTAGTTGACTTGAAGATTACCATAACACTGATTTAACAATATCCCAATATAAAAACTAACTGTAACCATTGGCAAGGTTAAAATCTATGACTAGACAGTAGTGAACTATCAATTAATTGTTTGAATTGTAATTCTAAAAATAGATTCACATTTAGGATACCACTAATGACAACTTAAAAATAGTCATGCTCTTAGAATCTAATTACTTACAATCCATTTAAACAATTCAGCTAATTTTGAAACAATCCCATTCAGTCCAAATTACGGAGTCCCATTTATACAGGCATAAATTATGTTAAGCTATATTAGACATTACAAATCAATCAAGACCGTTCGATTTTAAACTATAAGAAACCAGCAGGCTAAGCTCAAGGAACAAATGCTAGAGTGTTTATCAATTCATTTTTACCGTGGCTACATCAGATCGAGTTCATGTGTATGTACCTGAAATTGCAGCAAAAAGGAAGAACCTATGAGTAGGTAAACAAGAGACAATAACAGATGCAAATCCACCAACAGATGCAACAATAAATCAAGCTCGAAACCCAGAAACGAACAAGAAATTTTCTCAAAATAAAGACCGGGATCTACACGGCTATAATACAAAAATGCTTCTAGGATGAGTTCACAATGGCTGATGCTATCAAACAGAAATCTTTCCATTCTTTTGCCTTTTGTGTTTTTACCAAGTTTTTACCAGATTTCCTGGAATCAGACCTACTATTTGTTGCTCTCTTAATGGAAACTAATTCAGAAAGGATTTTCCAGCCCCTTTTTTAAGTCATGATATATATGCCTTTATAGGCAAGGTATGCTAGGACAAAGTTTCAACTCTTATTGTGACCTTTAATCCTTCCTCATTTTCAGTTTTTTGATAGTCAATCCTTTATTATTTGCTTTTGGCCTAAGTTACCTCACGCTTTTGACTTGTTTACCAAGTTTTACCTCTTAATCAACTGAAATTTCACCAGAGATCCCTACTAGAAGCTTCTTAATTTGTTACAAAAGATTCCTGAATCTTAAATGCCTAAACTACCATCCATCCCATTTGAATTTATCAAGAATGAAAAGTAAACTAACCCCAAACCCTCTTTAACCCTTGTTAGAAGTGACCATAGGTAAACTGAACACTCAAACATATCCAGTCAATAATGCAATTCAATCAGAACTCTACAACTTGTGCTGAACCTGATTTAAGTCTGATCAATAAAGTTCTAAAGCTCAGTGCATCAACAGGAGATAATTAATTGAACAATTAGCAATAACATGAAATGTCAGATAGACACATTTTTATCCTAATAACTTGAATTGGTCCTCAAATATTCAATTTAAATCACTCAAACACGTGTTCATGGATCAACACAAAATGAATCAAATCATAATTAAGAAATGCAGAGGTCCAATAACTCGAAATGAAATAAGGAATCATTCATAGCAGATCATCAGTGACAATTTAGAAATGACATAACAAAGGAACCGAGATCTGAGGAAATCTAAACCAAAATTCTAAATAAAACTAACAGAGATTCATTAAAAAACATGCAAGAACAACACAAAATAAAAAATGAAGCACCAAGACGAAGGGACAAAAAATTGAATAAAGAAACTTAGCTTCACGACTAGCCATAGTCCAAAACTATGAACCCTTAACTCCTAGGGTTTCCGACCAACTCTCGACTTCAAATTTGAAAAAGGTTATTGATATTTGAGGGAGAATGATTAGGGAGTTAAGAGGAGGAGGGTGAGAACAACACATGGTGTGAGTTTGGCTGGGTTTGAAAAGATTGGGCTTTGGACTAGGTTTTTTTGATTTAAAATTTGACAAAATCCAGTTATGTTTGAGGGTTACTAGTTATAGATTCATCGAGAGAGAGAGAGATGGGGGGGTTGTGTAGTGTCGATTTTAGGGAGTTCTGGGAGGTTGAGGATTTTGGTCAGAACATTGAATGAATATTCGATGTGATTGGCTAAGGTTTGAAGAAAGTTTGCGCTGGATCTGTTATGGGGATGGGATGAGGAACACGGGGTGTTATTTTGAATGGCATTGGCGGTGGCGCCGCCATAGGCGGCGTCTATTCTTTTTAAGATTCGAGGGGTTAGAAAACGTTTGAGGAATGATTTTGAGGGTATTGGAAAGAGGAGGAAGAGGTGATTCAGTGGTGTGTGTTTGGGTGAGTTTGAAGCTGCACCGGCGACGACGACGATTTCCGGCCGACGGTAGTGAGGCGGAGGGTGGCGGAGATTATGGGTACGAGGAAGGAGATGTTTGGTCTCTAAGGTTTGTATTGGCTTCAGACACTTTTATTTAATATTCATAATTGAACCAGGGCCGTTGGATGACGATATATGAACGGTTGTGATCACATTTTTGGGGCATCTCTAATGAGAGACCGGGTCAGGGACAGGTTTTGGCCGGTTTATTAATAATTTGGACGGGTGAGGAGGTTTTGGTTTGGGCTACCATTATCTTGGGCCCAATATTTGTTTCCTTTTGTGATCTTCATCTTTTCCTTTGTCCTACAATGAGATTCATTTTTCCGGATATCTCAAATCATGTTCCCAGTTGTAAAACCTGTTTGACGATCAAAACCAACAAACGAACAAAATTGTTTACTGCAGTTTTCACTAGGAAAATTTCATGAGTTATTTGCAGCACATGCCTAAACTATTTTTGTTAAAAACAATGAAAGCAGGATTATGTATTTTTGGGAGATTACCAGCTTATGCTGGCGAATGGCCGGTTATGCCGGAAAAGATACATGTCCATACTGAGGTGAGAGGAGAATCCACGGGTTATGCCAGAATTGAAAAAGAAAATTTCTAGGTTATGCTAGGGAAATCCGCGGGTGATGCAAGGATTGAAAGGAAAGATTCCTAGGTTATGCTAGGTAAATCCACGGGTTATGCCATGATTAGAAGGGAAAGATTCCTAGGTTATGCTAGGGGAATGCACGGGTTATGCCGGGATTGAAAAAGAAAAGACTCTTGCATTATGCCAGGGGATCCGCGGGTTATGCCGGGATTTGAAAGGAAAGACTCCTAGTTATGCTAGGAAAATCCACGGGTTATTCCAGGATTAGAAAGGAAAGATTGATGGGTTATGCCAGGGGAATCTGCGGGTTATGCAGGGATTGAAAATAAGAACTCCTAGGTTATGCTAGGGAAATCCACGGGTTATGCCGGGGATCTGAAAAGAAAAAATTCCTGGGTTATGCCAGGGGAATCCGCGGGTTATTGCGGGATTGGAAAGGAAACCTCCTAGGTTATGCTAGGGAAATCCACAGGTTATGCCGGGATTTGAAAGGAAAGATTCCTGGGTTAATCTAGGGGAATCCGCGGGTTATGCCGGGATTGGAAAGGAAACCTCCTAGGTTATGCTAGGGAAATCCATGGGTTATGCCGGGATTTGAAAGGAAAGATTCCTTGGTTATGCCAGGGGAATCCATGGGTTATTCCGGGATTGGAAAGAAAAACTCCTAGGTTATGCTAGGGAAATCGACGGGCTGTGCCGGGATTTGAAAGGAAAGATTCTTGTGATATGCAAGGGGAATCCGCGGGTTATGCCAGGATATGAAAGGAAAACTCCTAGGTTATTCTAGGGAAATCTACGGTTTATGCTGGGATTTGAAAGGAAATATTCCTGTTGGGGTGGAAAGGAGAAAGGCCTTCAGGTTATGTTGGGGAATGGTGGGGAGTGAAAGGCCACAGAAATACTTCTTGCTGTACTAGGGATAGAGAGAGAAAGGAAAGACCCTTAGTTTATGTTAGGGGTAGTAGGGATTTGTCCATCATATTATGCCGGGGAATAAAGGAAAAAGAGGGGGCCTCAGGTTACGCCGGGGACGGACAGAAGAAAAAGGTTCCTCAGGTTATATTGTGGATGGAGAAAGCAGCCCTTTGGGTTAATGCTGGGGAATGAAAGAACCGGTCTATGCTGGGGAGAGTGGAGTGTGATCCTTGGGTTATGACGAGGAGGTCCACAAGTTGTACATGGAAAGACTAGGGATATGGCCCTAAATCTGGGGAAGGAGTCAGCGATTGGAGTCCTATGCTATCATGTTTTATGATTCTCCCTTTCTTCTTTTTTATAAAACTGCAAGAAAAGATGTAAAGAAAACTTCCCTTTTTGTTAATCAGTGGTGCAACGCTATTCTTAGCCTTTCATCCCTTCATTTAATAGCATTTTCCGTTTGTCCCCACTGCTTTAAATTACACATGTTCCAAATTTTCAATCAAATTACAATTTGTTAGTTTGAATAGTGATTGGTTTGTGGCCTTGGTTTTCTTGATCCCGGCCTCAATTCTGTTGGGAAACACCCTTGACTCCCAGACTTATCCTCGTAGGTTTGTCGGGGGTCCTCATCTTTCAGATTTGTTTCTTTTTTATAGGCTCTTAGTTATGATTGTTTTGTCCCGATTTCCAATTCAGGGCCTTCCTTTTGAGAACTTTTGTGGGGACAATTAGCCCGCTCGGGCTTAACATTTCCAATCTTCATTTGCCTTCGTGGGCTCTTGATAAATTTCTTTTCTTTCTACTTTCTTGCTTTTGAAGCGTTAGCCGTCATGGTTAGCCGGGATTGGCTAAATACGCTCGCTTATACCGGATATTTCTTTCGGTTCTTGCCAGGAGAAAGCCCATGAGACCAGTCTTACAACCTTCTCTTGTAGAATAGATAGGAAATCAAAGTTAAGCCGTAAGGGAGCGGGGAAACAGCAAGAGCAAACATATGGATTTAGAGAGAAATGTCCCTTTTGGAGAAAAGGGAAGGACTTGTCTGGGGGTGCGTGCCAACCTTAAATGGAAATGGCATGCTTCTTGGACTACATCCCCAGCCCGGATACATTTCTGCTTCTTGTGACCTATATTTCAATCTTTCAAAACTATGGAAGTCTACTTGGGCTTGGATGGTCATATTTCCTCTTTTCGGCCGACGGCGCCCTTTACGGGTTGTCGCCAATCGGCCTCTCTCATTTCTCTTCTCCCGTCACCCGATAGTGCTCTTTTACGAGTTTTCACTAAACGGACTCTCTCATTTTTATTTTCTCTACTCACCATCGCCTTATGGTGGCCGAAGGTTTTCACCAATAAGACTCTCAATTTATTTCTCTCAATTTGAGTTGTGCCAAATCCCAACAATGATGTTTATCACGTCCCTGCTTTGGCCAATTGATCGGAGCACTTGGGCCAGGCTCTTTGGGTTAAGGAAATTGGATGGAAATTTACAACTTTGGAACCATTCTGGCGGATTTATGGCCGAACCGTTACATCTCTGCCCCAATTTTACTTTTGGGGAACTGGGATCTTCTTTTGATATGACTTAACCTCAGGGAGAGGCTGCCTACGTATCCTTTCGTAATCAAGTCAGACGCAGTTCAGGAAGTGTTTCCTAAACTAATTTGCTTGTTGTTTCTTTTTTTTTCATTCATTCATTTTTCTTCTCTTTTTTTTTCATTTTTTTCCATTCATTTTTCATCTCTCTCTCTTTTTTTGAATAGAAATTCTGTGTTCCAAAGAGGGTGAACAAAGAAACGTAATAGGCTCGAGGGGTTTGCAAAGGTTTGGTAGTGTATAAGGTAGCGGGAAAGAAAAGCCTTCGTCATTTCAACTGGACGGAATCATTGCTGTAGGGAGTTCAAACGTAATACCTCTCGGGATCGTCTCCTTCAACGTCACCCAGGTATAGTGCTCCTTTAGGCGGTATCTTTCTAATAATGTATGGACCTTTCCAGTTCGGAGCAAATTAACCCTTAGCTTCCTGATGGTGAGGGAGAATACACCTCAATACAAGTTGTCCGACTTCGAAATTCCTGGGGCGCACTTTCTGTTGTAAGCACGGGCCATTCTTTTTTGGTACAATTGACAAACCACGTCCATTCATTTTTCATCAATTAATGACAAATGCTCTAACCGAGTCTTAATCTACTCACTATCCTCAATTTCTGCTTCGAAAATTACCCGGAGTGAAGGGATTTCTACCTCTGCGGGTGTGACAGCTTCAGTCCCATAAACCAGTAAATATAGAGTTGCCCCTACCGATGTGCGCACTATGGTGCGATATCCCAGCAATGTAAAAGGCAACTTTTCATGCCATTGTCTTGATTTTTGAATCATTTTTCTCAAAATCTTCTTGATGTTCTTGTTAACCGCTTCGACGGCACCATTGGCTTTGGGCCGGTAAGGAGTGGGGTTTCTATGTGTTGTCTTGAATTTTTCACATATTTCTCCCATCAAAGGACTATTCATAAATATTTCTCCCATCGAAGGACTATTCATATTGGCTGCGTTGTTTGTAATGATAGTTACAGGAATACTGAGGCGGCAAATGATGTTGGAATGCACAAAGTCTACCACAACTTTCTTGGTGACGGACTTAAGTTAGATGGCTTCGACCCACTTTGTGAAGTAGTCACTAGCAACCAATATGTATCTATGTCCATTTAAGGCTTTTGGCTCCATGGACCCAATGACGTCCATGCCCCAGGCAGCGAATGGCCAGGGTGCTGACATAGGATGCAATTCAATTGGCGGTGCATGAATTAAATCACCGTGCAGCTGACATTGATGATATTTCCAAATGAAGCTAAAACAATCTTTCTCGGTGTTAACACATCTTAGCAAGTTGAGGTCTGGGCTTCTCTTGTATAAGGCATCACCACTCAAGAAGAAACTACTCGCGTGCCGTTGGATGGTTTTCTTTTGCTCCCCGGTAGCTTGGTCGGGATACTCTTGTGTTTTCAGAAATTTCTTGATGTCATAATACTAGGGCTGGGTGCTGGATTTTGCCTCGGTCTCATTACAATACCCATGCCTTTCCTTGATTTGGATTTCCAAAGGATAGACGTAGGCGTTTCCAGGGTAAGGCAACATGGAAGCCAGAGTAGCAAGTGCATCTGCTAACTCACTGTGACAACGAGGAATGTAACCGAATTGTACCGACTTGCAAATTTTCCAGAGATCCTCCATAGGTTTTCGATAGGGGATGAGTTTGACGCCTCTTGTTTCCCACTCTCCTTGGGCTTGCCGGATGATCAAATCTGAATCCCCCATGATTAATAATTCCTCAACATCTTGGTCAATGGCCATAGTCATGTCCATGATGCAAGCCTGGTATTCAGCTGTATTGTTGGTGCAGAAAAACCGGAGCCTTGCTGTAGCTGGGTAATGTTGACCAGTGGGTGAGATTAAAATTGCCCCAATTCCTACACCTTTTGCATTTACTGCTCCATCAAAAAACGTTTTCCATGCAGAGATGTCTTTCAGATATTACCTCCACCGAATTCACTTCTTCATAAGGGAAGTAGGTATTCAAAGGTTGATACTGGATTCTTAGCCAGATGATCCGCTAATGCTTGAGCCTTCATTGCGGTACTAGTGACATATACTATGTCCAATTCGGTGAGCAAGATTTGCCATTTTTCCAATTACCCTGTGGGCATTGGTTTTTGGAATATATACCTCAACAGGTCTAGCCTGATTATGAGGTAGGTGGTGCGGGCTTGCAAGTAATGCCTCAGCTTCTGGGCCACCCAGGTCAAAGCACAACAGGTTCTTTCTAGCAGCGTGTATTTGGACTCGTAACTGGTAAACTTCTTGCTCAAATAATAGATGGCTTGTTCCTTCTTTCCCCTGGCGTCATGCTGCCCGAGAATGCAACCAAAAGAGTTTTCAAGGGCTGTCAAATAACGAAACAATGGCCTTTCCGGTTCTGACAGGACCAAGACTGGTGGGTTGGACAGGTAATTTTTGATTCTGTCGAAAGCCTCTTGACGCTCATTGGTCCATTTAAGTGTTTCGTCCTTTTTTTAATAGTCTGAATGTGAGCTCACATGTAGAAGTCAGTTGCGCGATGAATCGGCTGATGTAATTCAGCCTTCCCAATAGGCTCATTACATCATTCTTGGTTTTTGGAGAAGGTAGCTCTCGAATGGATTTTATCTTGGTTGGATCCAGCTCAATACCTCTTCGGCTGACAGTGAACCCCAGAAGATAGCCTGACGGGACCCCGAATGCACACTTGGCTGGATTCAATTTCATATTAACATATGCGAAGCCTTTCAAAAAACTTTCTTAAGTGCCTTACATTATCACCCTGAGTCTTGGACATGATAATCACATTGTCCACATATACTTCTTTCTCCTGATGCATCATGTCATGAAAAATGGTGGTCATAGCCTCATAAAAAATGCCCCAGCATTCTTCAATCCAAAAGGCATAACCCTGTAACAATAACTCCCCAAAGTTGTGGTAAAGGCAGTTTTCTCAACATCTTTCTCATCCATCAACACTTGGTGGTATCCTGCGTAGCAATCTACAAAGGACTGTATCTCGTGTTTGGCACAGTTGTCAACAAGGATGTGGATTTTAGGCAAAGGGAAGTTGTCTTTGGGACTCGCCTTGTTCAAATCTCTGTAGTCGACACATACTCGGTTTTTCCCATCTTTCTTCACTACAGGGACCACATTGGCCAACCATCTGGTGTATCGAACCATTCGGATTACTCCCACCTCTAACTGTCTTGTGATCTCCCCTTTTTGAATCTTCGCTGATATCAGGTTTGAACTTTCTTTGTTTTTGTTGGACTGGAGGGCACTCGGGGTATGTGGGCAACTTATGAAGCACCAAATCAATACTCACCCCAGGCATATCGGGATAATACCAAGCAAACACATCTTTGAATTCAAAAAGAAGTTGGACCAGTGAGTCTTGGATTTCCTTATTCACATGGTTGCTTATTTTAGTTTCCCTGGTTTCGCCGGGACCGCCCAAGTTAACCGGTTCCGTATCATTTAAATGCGGCTTAGGTTTATTTTCAAAATGTTCCATCTCTCGGTTGATTTCCCTAAAAGCCTCTTCTTCATCATACTATGGTTCTGGGTTCATTATTTCACAAATAGGCAGCATGTTGGGGTCGGGGCATGAAGTCCGCGAGCATGTCATATTATTTAAAGCTGCATTATTGGAACTGAAAGAAAAAATAAAATAGAACAAAAATAAGAAAAATAAGAAAAATAGAGGAGTGTAGACGATGAAATATTTATTTCATTTCTTTGAAATTGTAAGATAACAGGGTTTACATTTGAAGTTTAAAGGACAAATTACTAAAGGAAAAACACCCGAGTTACACCCTGAAATAACTCGTGATGCAACAAAAGATGGCAAGGCAGGACTACCGGGCCTCCTGCCTGAATGGAAAAGGTGTGGCCTTCCAATTTTGCAATTTGGCATCCGGTCCCATGTAGAGTACCTCGGCAGTGCTCGAGGCTTCTCCAAGCTGGGCCATGTTGTCTTCATACAATAGTTTCCTCATGGCTCCACATATCTCTTCAATTTTCTCCGCTGTGAAGGTCTCGTCTTCTTCTTCCTCAATGTACTTTGGCTTCACAAATGTTTTGTACAAGTGGGGTAGGGGTTGAGGTAAAGCCTATCCATGACGTTTTCTACGGTTGGCCAAGGTTATATCCTCTGGTGTTGGGTGGAAGCCTAGCCCAAAAAACGTCTTCGAGGTAGGCAAGGCGATTGGATTAGTTATGCCTTGTAGAGAACTTCCGAGTCCCTTACCTGGCTTAAATCCTTGACGTATCATTTCTCTTGCCACCATGATTGAGGCATTAGAGAGGAAAGGCTGGGGAAATGGTTTTTTCTTCTTCATCTTGATCAGCTACCACGATTTAAAAATCCTAGTAAACTATATGCTCATTTCCTTCTCTAGCTTCGAGGCAGGGGACGAAGGGATCACGGTAAATTGACTGTTCATCTTCTTCATGGACCACAATTTCCTGGTTCTCATGATCAAAATTCAGCATTTGATGCAAAGTTGAAGGCACAACTTCTGCTGCGTGATTCCGTGGTCTTCCTAGGAGATAGTTGTAGGATGTGTCCATATCTAATACTTCAAATGTTACCTCAAAATCGACTGGACCAATGGTCAATACCAAGTCAATTTCTCCTATGGTGTCTCTTTTAGTTCCATCAAAAGCTCGGACACACACATTGTTGGGCGGATCCTCTCCATCCCGATTTCAATTCTTTGCAATATTGACAGTGGGCATATGTCCTCCATCTATCATTACTATCTTGACGTAATAGCCTTCGCATT
This sequence comes from Nicotiana benthamiana, assembly GCA_034376525.1. Classification (NCBI taxonomy): domain Eukaryota; kingdom Viridiplantae; phylum Streptophyta; class Magnoliopsida; order Solanales; family Solanaceae; genus Nicotiana; species Nicotiana benthamiana. The sequence continues at coordinate 49,903 of JAXGFW010000107.1, read as the reverse complement.
TGACGGTGCGATGCAAGGCTTTGTTGTGGGCAGCTCCCTTTGGAGGAAAATCATTCTTCCTAAATGTAATCTCATTAACAGCGAAGAATCTTTCCGTCATTTTCTCCAGTTGTTCCACGGAGGTTTGAACCAGCACGTATACCTCATTTAGGGTTTTAGCTAACACCTTCTGCTGCTCCGGAGAATCCATCAGCAATGATAATAAAGATACTTGCTCGGTATACTTCCGGAGCTGGTCCACTACGTCATAGTCTGGCATTTTCATCTTTCGAAAGAAGGCCTCCACCTCTTTAGCATTTACGGGCTTTTTGGGTGGGAATCGCCTTTTGGTGGCATTGTTCAGCTCTTCCAGGTCCGAATATTTCTTTGCGGGGTGGCCTTTTTGAGTTTCCTCGGTGATATCTTTGCCTTTGTATGTTACTATTGTTTCTTTATAGTTCCGCAGGACTATAGAAAGCTTTGTAATTAGCTTCTGAGGTGCGCGATCGATTACCACGGGCTTATTCAGCCTTGGCGGGTTAATCGGTCCCCGCACCACATAAGCTCCCTTGGGTACATATATCATCTTGTTCAACTCAAATCTTTTTGGGGGATTTAGAGTGGGCTATTTTTCTTGATGACCCCGTGGGAGTAAAGGACGGTTTCCTTGACGGGTACCGCCTCAGTTTTAGCTTCAACCTTCTTCTCTACTTCTGACTGCATGGCTTTACTCATTTCCTTTTCTTCAACCTTCTTGGGGGTAACCATTGGCTTTCTATTTGCATCAACAATGGCTATTATGGCTTTCAAAGCAAGGTCAAATTCTTTGTCCTCGCAAATCATCCCGATGACTAGCCTGTTGTTGTGACCCGGTAACGGGTTATTAGTCACGTTCGGGACATCTTCATCTCTCAGCACTATTTTCCTTTGTTCTATTAGATCCTCCACAATTTAGAGTCCAACAATTTTTAGTGTCATGTCCTTCGGCTCCTGAATAATAAGCATAGCGTACACTCCGTTGATAAGAAGGTGACTCAGGGTTTTGTCTGTTCGGGGGCACGATTTGCAAGAGATCCATTTTGACCAGTTCTGAGCATGATGTCTTCGCATACCAGAGGCTACCATTGAAGCTTCTTCGTTCTTTTTGTTTGTTGTGACTCCTCCAGCCCCGCCTTGGATGGCCTGGGAGGTTGCCCTTATTGCTGACGTGCTCAGAATTCTTTCTGTTTTCAAGCCATTTTCTACCATCTCGCCGATCTTGATTGCTTCGGTGAAAGGTTTGCCCATTGCTGACATCATATTTGAAAAATAATATGCTTCTTGCGCCTGGAGAAAAATAGTGACCATCTATGTCTTATCCATGAGCGGCTTTACTCTTGACGCCTGTTCACGCCACTTGACAACATATTCTCTACAATGTAATTGTTATACTGGAATCCTTTACCAAAACCCCGGGCAATATCATCCCAGATATGCCATCGTGTGACATCATGTTCCATGTACCATTCACAAGTGATGCCTACTAGGCTCTCTCCGATGTATGCCATTAACAATTCTTCTTTTCCGCCTGCCCCACACAGTTGGTTGCAGTACTTTTTTAGATGAGCAATGGGGTCGCCATTACCATCATACTTTTCAAATTTTGGCGTTTTAAATAAAAGGGGGAGATGTACATGCGGGAACATGCACAGATCTGTGTAGGAAATGCTCTTTTCCCCACATAAGCCCTGCGTGTTCTTCAAGCTCTGCTCAAGGCTTTTCATCCTTCTTGCTATCTCATCTTGTTCAGGCGTTTTAGCAGTTTTATCCTGCCTTGATGTGACCTCATATGCTGGTTGTGGATAAGTGTATATGGGGTACGAGGGAGGCTCAGCTTGGTAATTGGGAATTTGAAATGTGAAAGCTGTAGGATCAAACATAGGTCTCAACACCATGGGTTGTGTGGTGGCTGCACATGGGGAGCCGTAAAAATATTAGGAACTGAGCCAAAGGTGAACATCTGAGGGCGGGATTTAGAAGGCGCTCCGACAAAGTTGGCTGGTATGGTAGGTTGTCCCAAGAGGATGTTTAGGAGGCTAATGGGAACAGTAGAAGTACCCCCGTCCTTGGGAAGAGCTCAGGTAATCCAGGGATGGCACGCGGAGGTTCTTTTCCATTCGTCGAAACATCCCACTTCTCCATGACTCTAAGTCGAAGGATCCTATTTTCTTCAGGTGCCGCAAATTCTGAGTTCGGGATCCCTGCAATTGGGCTATACTCTGATATGGGAATTACCGGTAAAGTCATTTCGGATGACATTTCTACGTTTCCTTTTGATCTGGTAAAATATTGATGTGATGCCAGTTTACCACATATCAAACTGTTTCAAGAAACCTGAGACTGGAATTTGACATCAATCAAACGGTTAGGTTGAGCCAGATAATAGACAGGGAATCGCGCGTTTGAGTGTGATGCACCTATATGGTTACCGTGTGTCTATATGTTCAAAATGGTCGCATTTGTCATCTCTGCGTTTATTCCAAACTTCCTTTTGATTTCTACTCTTTGTTTCCTTACTTTGGTTTTCCTCTTTTTAAGAGTACGGTCGAATTCTATAAATATTGCCTACGTATCATGCCCCGCATAAATCAAACAGAGCATAATTCATGAAAAGTGAAATAAAAATAACAAGATATTTTTTGGATTTTCAATTCTTACAAAGACAAACTTTGGTTACAAAGACTAGCGAAGTTGAAAGGCTACTAACATACTTGGACGTAATAAGAATTACAGACTCAAAAAGCAATAATGCGTAAAAGAAAATACAGATTGACAGACTCTTTTAAGGAAAATACAATTTTCAGAAATCATGAATACATTAAGACTTCAACTGTTTTTGGAGCTCTCGGGGCATCACTCGGCCTTGCCGGGCTTTTATGCTAAACTCCCTTGGAGATGGTGGGGGTCCTCCATCACTTGCCAAACAAAGGTCATGGCGGCGGCAAAAAACATTGTTCTCGTCATATCCTCGCAATGGTTTCACCTTGTGGTGATGTAATCTGCGATTGCCCGTACCCTTTCCCTAATAACACCCGTTTCTTGCAGCAAACACCCAATTTGCTCGGACCTTGCCTCTAAAGTTCGCTCTGCTACCTGATTCCGTTTCTGGAATTGCACACTTCCATCTCCAACCTTTCTATCACTGCACAACAATGTTCTCTTTCAGCTTTGAAGTCCACTACTTACTTGGCCACTCAGCTTTCAGCCATGATGACCCTCCGTTTTAATCTAGCAATCTCATCAGTATACCCTTATTTAAATTGCTTAAGGATGCGGGCTCATTCCTCCATGCTTTTATCCAATTGCTTCCAAACCCCGGATAGCTCACCTTCCGCCATATTCAAGTCAAACCCATACTCGGTTACTTTCTGCCGCAAATTTTCTATGAGTTTTTCATCCTTTGCGCTCCTGAGGGGATTTTCCACGGCTGCTTTCATTTTCCTGATTTGATATAGCAACGCCTTGTTTTCTTTGGTTAATCTTTTCTTTTCTCCCTCATCTGCTGCGGCTTGCAAACTATTTTCGAATTGCAGCTCTTTGACTTACTTTTCCAATCTTCCTATGGTGGCCCTGTATTCATTCTCCTTGGCTAGCCAACCCAATTGCTCTTGTGACGTTTCAAAAATTCTTGGAGATGCGGTCTTTTAGCCGGCCTACCAGGATCTATTTCTTTTTTATACCAAGTGATGTATCCTGGTGCAACCTCGCCATTAGATATGTCGCATACTCGGGTACCCGCTGTCAAGTATTGGCATTCGCTCAAAATTTAACGTATGACAGCTTCAGGGAATTGACCATTGGGGCTAATCTCAACCACATGGAGACTAATATCCTCGTCCATGGGAATCATTTGGCATATACCTAATTGCCTTAGTACTCTATATGGCGCATAGGGTTGGATACTTCTGAGACCCATCAGAAGGAAATGAGGCCCGGTGGCTGGAATATATACAACTTCATCCACGAGGAGCCACCCGAATGTCCATTTTATCTGATTAGCAGTGACGACCCGGAGATGCGATACCCATTCTGTGACACCCTCAGGTAACCTAAACCCATCAACCCTATTGCAGAATTCTTCTATCCAGCTCTTTGTTGGTGACCCATAATTCATCATCCGAGGCAGGTGGCATAAATTCTCGATCATCCATCTTTGTAACAACAGGTTACATTCTTCGAAGAAGTCTCCTCCCACATTATAGGCAGTTAGAGCGCGGAAGATTTCAAATAAGATCATAGGAACTAGGGTGCTCTTGGCCTGAGTTAGTAAAGCGCTGATGACCCCTGCTATCCGTATATCAATATTTCCATCCTTCCGTGGAAACACTACCTAACCCAAGAAGAAAACCATGAATGCAAAACATCTATGTTCCTCCTATTTGAGGTGATTTTCTTTGCTACAAATATGGTTTTAGTGGTTATTGAATCCCCCTATATGTCGTTACCTCTGATATATAAAGTGCGGGGTACAAAAGCCGGCTGACAGGTCCGGATTGTGAACCTTCCTACTGATTATTAAGGAGTCCAAGAACTTGTGCACGTCAAGGGCTCTTGTTGGAATCAGGCATTGGTGTCTCAAAGGAATCGTAGGGGTCCCAAAATATCAAGTTATTTCCTCTAATGTCGATGTGAGTTCGAAATCCAACAAATGGAAGACATTACTGGGTCCCAGAATGTGATAACTGCTTTTACGATATCTCCCCTCGGGTTAATTTTTAGCAAGCCAGTAAGTCCTCCCAGATGTATATTGACCTGTTTTGCCCCGCTTCCCCCAGGTCATTCCACCACATGTGTAGCTCCAAGGGAATTTTGTTCATGAATGCTATTTGCAAATACTACTTCGTGCTCATTCTGCACATTTATTACGGAGAACTAGTATCTCAATATTTTGTTCTACTTGACTCAACACATATTAAAATGACATCTTCTTTTACGAAATTTATTTTCCAAAATCAGGGCCCAGGTTTGCGAATATGGCCTTTCAGCACTTCCAAAGGAAGACTTTAAGGAAGTTCCCGTTTACAGGCCAAAACAATACTCAAGGGTGGCCATCTGTGCGAAGTCAGCCTTCCGTCGTCCCTTTCGGTAACATTCGGTTGTTTCCGGCAGTAACGACGTCACCCGATTTATTTAAGAAAAGAATTAAAACTTGCCAATTGTTTTCCTTGTTTTGGTTTTTTGTTTCTTTGCAAATAGGAGGTTGGACACGATGAGGATTGCCTACATATCTTGCACCTGACGAGAATCAAACCGGCGTAGTTCGGGCAAAAAACTATTTATCAAAACCAAAATATTATTGAAAAACTCCCATTTTCTTTTTCTCCTTTTCTTGTTTTGTGTTTTTTTCTCTTGTTTTTTATTTGAAAAATCCGGCAGAATTTTGGTGCTATTTGACCATTGGTTTTACAAATGATTAATCTCAGTAGCTTTAGTACCTTTTATTCTCACAAATTTCCTCTTTATTCACAAGCCGGTCAACATGCGAATCCAAAGCAAATAATTCCGCAAGTAGCACGTAATATGCATCAGGATAGTCTTTTATTTCGGGTCGCCTGTCCTAGACGTACCCAACCCCTATATTGAGTCCCCTAAGTCAAATGCATGATGCAAATAAGAGTTCCTACTAGGGATCCGGCATGAAGTCAAGTTATTCTAAGTTAACAACCTTGGTATAGGGTCTAGACTATACACCCGAGCGGACAACTCAATTCGATGAGGGGGCTACGTACCAGGAACCTAAAGGCCATCCGGCTTAGTGACTTGTCCGGCCTCTTTCTTATTTTCAGGTATGACACGAACATAATAGGGAGTCTCAGCCAGCAAGCACACCCCCGGAGGTGAGAAGTGAAGGGTTTCGTAGCAGATTATGCAGTTTGGATAATATCAAAGCGGTAAAAATATTTAGCACTTAGCATAGAACATGTGCAGCCCAAATTTATTACATCATGCCCAATATGGCAGATTTGAAGCAACACCATCAGACCCGTTTTTTGCGAAATGAATGAACCATAGATTAGCTTGGAAAATTATGGAGGGTAACAATTAAATTAGGATGGTTACAAGCTATGGTAGACAAAGAACATTCAAACGAGTTTGAAATGCGCGCGTGCATATTTACGGGGTTAAAATTGGTGCACCTGCTCGAGTTAATACTGAAATTCCAATGATTTTTAGTTGAATTTAAGATTACCATGACACTGATTAATATCCTAATGTAAAACCTGAATATAACCATTGGCAAGGTTAAAATCTATGACTGGGCTGTAGTCAACTATCAATTCATTGTTTGAATTGTAATTCTTAAAGCATATTCACATTCAGGATACCACTAATGACAATTTTGAAAATAGTCATGCTCCTAGAATCTAATTACTTACAATCCGTTTAAACTATTCAGCTAATTTTGAAACAGTCATGTTCAGTCCAAATTACAGAGTCCTAAATTTATACATGCATAAATTAAGTTAAGCTATATTAGGCATTACAAATCAATCAAGACCGTTCGATTATATACTATAAGAAACCAGCAGGCTCATCTCAAGGAAAAAATGCTGGGGTGTTTATCAATTCATTTTTCCCGTGGCTACATCAGATCGAGTTCATGTGTATGTACCTGGAATTGCAGCAAAAAGGAAGCACCTATAAGTAGGTAAACAAGAGACAATAGCAATAGAAAATCGACCAACGGATTCAACAGTAAATCGAGCTCGAAACCCCGAAACAAACAAGGAATTTTCTCAAAATTAAGACCAGGATCTACACTGCATTAATACAAAAATGCTTCTAGGATGAGTTCACAATGGCTGATGCTATCGAACAGAAATCTATGCTTTCTTTTGCCTTTTGTGTTTTTTCAAAGTTTTTACCAGATTTCTTGGAATCAGACCTACTATTTGTTGCTCTCTTATTGGGATAAATTCAGAAGGATTTTCTTGCCCTTTTTTAGTCATGATATCGATGTCTTTATAGGAAAGTAAGCTAGGGCAAAGTTTCAGCTGTGATTACGACCTATTGTCCTTCCTCATTTTAAGTTTTTTTTAGTCAGTCCTTTATTTATTTGCTTTTAGCCTAAGTTACCTCAGACTTTTGACTTGTTTACCAAGTTTTACCTCTTAATCATTTAAAATTTCACTAGTGGTCCCAACTAGAAGCTTCTTAATTTGTTACAAAAGATTCTCCGAATCTTAAATGCCTATTCTACCCTCCACCCCATTTGAATTTATCAAGAATCATCATTAAACTAACCCCAAACCCTCTTTAACCCTAGATAGAAGTGACCATAGGTAACCTGAACACTCTACATATCCAGTAATTCCTAAAATTCAATCAGAACTCTACAACTTGTGCTGAACCTTATTTAAGTCTGATCAATTAAAGTTTTAAAGCTAAGTGCATCAACAAGAGACAATTAATTGAACAATTAGCAATAACATGAAATGCCAGATGGAAACAGTTATATCCTAATAACTTGAATTGGTCCTCAAATATTCAATTTAAATCGCTCAAACACGTGTTCATGGATCAACACAGAACAAATCAAATCATAATTCAAAAATCCAGAGGTCCAGTCACTCAAAATGAAATAAGGAACCATTCATAGCAGATCATCAGTGACAATTTAGAAATGACATAAACAAAGGAACCAAGATCTGAGGAAATCTAAACCAAAATTCTAAATAAAGCTAACAGAGAGTCATTAACAAACATGCAAGAAACACACAAAATAAAAAATGAAGCACCATGACGAAAGGACAAGAAATTGATTAAAGAAACTTAGCTTGGCGACTAGCCATAGTCCAAAACCATGAACCCTTAACTCCTAGGGTTTCCGACCAACTCTCGACTTTAAATTTTGAAGAGGTTTTTATATTTGAGGGAGAATGATTATGGATTAAAGAGGAGGAGGGTGAGAACAACACATGGTGTGAGTTTTGTTGGGTTTGGAATGGTTGCGCTGTGCAACAGGCTTTTTGATTTAAAATATGACAAAATCCAGTTATATTTGAAGGTTACTGGTTATAGATTCATGGAGAAGGAGTTGAGGGGGTTGTGTGGTGTCGATTTCAAGGAGTTCTGGGAGGTTGAGGATCTCGGTCAGAACTTTGAATGGATATTCGAGGTGATTGGCTATGGTTTGACGAAAGTTAAGACTGGATCTGTTTTGGGGATGGAATGAGGAAGAAGACGTGTTATTTTAAAGGGCTTTAGCGGTGGTGCCGCCATAGGCGGCGTCTATTCTTTTGATGATTTGAGGAGTTGGAACAACATTTAAGGAATGATTTTGAGGGTATTGGAAAGAGGATGAAGAGGTGATTCAGTTATGTGTTTTTGGGTGAGTTTGAAGTTGCGCCGTCGTCGCCAGCGATTTTTGGCCGACGGCAGTGAGGCGGGGGGTGGCAGAGACGATGAGTAACGAGGAAGGAGATGTTTGGTCTCTAGTGTTTGTATTGGCTTCACAAACTTTTATTTAATATTCAAAATTGAACCAGGGCCGTTGGATGAGGATATATGAACTGTTGTGATAATATTCCCCAAAACGACGTCGTTTTCGGGCGTCTCTAATGATAGACCGGGTAAGGGATGGGTTTGGGCCGGTTTACTGATAATTTGGACAGGTGGGGAGGTTTTGGTTTGGGCTACCATTAGCCTGGGCCCAATATCAGGCCAAGCTGATTTATAACTCTTTTTCTTTAATTCTTTCAATTATCTATTGTTCAATTATTGTTTCAATTTTTAAAACTCAACAAAAATTAAATCTGAAAAGTTATTCAACTTACTAAATTACAATTAAACTACTATTGGTTAAAAGAAAATTAAAGACAAATCAATGTTTCTTTGTGATTTTTATTTTTTGTAAAAAGCCTAATTACTAATTAATCTAACAAAAATCATGTAAAAATCACATGCTAAATACTCATGCAATTTTTGTATTTTTTATAACTTACCATGCATGCATAAATAAAAATACACACAAAAATATGCAATTAAATCCTAAAAATATAATAATAAAAGGAAAAATCCTAACGCTAAGAATTCTGTAGGAGTACTTTTAACAAGGCAAAAATCATGTGCTCACACTCCCTTCAATTGAGCTATGCATGTTGTATTATGTTCATATAATGGGTAGTTTGTCACATTTCAAGCCATATTTGTCTCGAATAAGATGTATTATAGACCTCAACCACACACACTCTCGACTTGCTTCATGAATAGCAATTATCTCGGCATGATTAGATGACGTAGCCACAACTGATTGCTTAGTCGATCGCCAAGATATGACAGTCCCTCCACAGGTAAACAAATAAGCTGTTTGAGACCAAGCCTTGTTTGGGTCAGATAAATACCCAGCATCAGCATAACCGGCAAGATCTGGACTACAATTATCGCCATAAAATAAGCCCATATCGGTAGATCCTATTAGATACAAAAAAATGCATTTGATTCCATTCCAATGTCTCCTTGTAGGAGCGGAGCTATATTATACTAAGACATTAACTGAAAATGTTATGTCAGGCCTTGTAGTATTTGCATGATACATTACTACACCAATTGAACTAAGATATGGTACTTTAGGACCAAGTAGCTCTTTATTATTTTCTTGAGGTCGTAATGGATCCTTATTCACCTCAAGTGATCGAACAAACATCGGAGTACTTAAAGGATGTGCTTCATCCATAAAAAACCGTTTCAATACCTTTTCTATATAGGCAGAGTGATGAACAAATATTCCATTTGCCAAATGCTCAATTTGCAAACCAAGATATAATTTTGTCTTTCCGAGATCTTTCATCTAAAATTCCTTCTTTAAATAATCAATTTCTTTTTAGATTTCTATAGGAGTTCCAACAAGGTTTATGTTATCAACATATACAGCAAGCACAACAAATTTCTATGTTGTTTTCGTTATATAAACGCATGGGCAAATGACATCATTTATATTGCCTTCCAGTAATAAATAATTACTAAGACGATTATACCACATTCGTGCTGATTGCGTTAGACCATATAACGGTCTTTGCAATTTAATTGAAAAAATTTTCTGGGACTTTGAATTATTTACTTTCGGCATTTTGAATCCCTCGAGACTTTGTATTACTAATAATTTTCTCGCTCATTGTTTAAATAACATTTGTTATTCCTAACAGGATGCACATTTATTTTCCATACTGTTTTTTACTTACTTTTTATTATAAAACAATAAATGAACAAGAGCAGTACTTCAGAGAAAGGGAGATGAAATTCTTATTGAATTTTGGGATTATTTACAATGGGGTAAACCCCTCTATTTATCGAGAAAAATGACTTAGCCACAAAGTAAAAATCTCTACAAGATAGACATTCACTCTAATGTACTCAATAAGTAACGGGCCTCATTAAAACCTTAACTAAAATGAATCCCAATGGAAAAAAAATCTAGAAAAGGAAAAAGAGTACACATATCTAATAATATACCTTTTGATTGTCTGTAAAAAGCTCACACGGAAAACCTAGTGGGACAAAACCTTGTAAGGGAAAAGGGTGCAACGAGCATTAACTCCCCCTGATGAAAGCATCTATTCACATCCTTGAGCCTTCGCATCCCAATCTTGTACACTAGCTTCTTGAAGGTTGATGTCGGTAGAGATTTTGTGAACAAATCAACCATATGATCACTTGAACAAATCTATTGCACATTGATATCACCCATCTTTTGAAAGATCATGCGTGAAAAATGACTTTGGTGAAATGTGCTTTGTTCTATCTCCTTTTATGAATCTACCATTCATTTGAGCTATGCATGCTGCATTATCTTCATACAAAATCTTGGTTAGTTTGTCACATTAGAAACTACATTTGTCTCGAATAAAATGTATTATAGACCTCAACCGCACACACTCTCGACTTGCTTCATGAATAGCCATTATCTCAGCATGATTAGATGAAGTAGCCACAATTGATTGCTTAGTCGATCGCTAAGATATGACAATCCCACCACATGTATACACATAACCTGTTATAGACCGAGCCTTGTGTGGGTCAGATAAATACCCAGCATCGGCATATCAAACAAGATCACGACTGCAATTATAACCATAAAATAAGCCCATATTGGTAGTTCCTTTTAGATACCATAATATGCGTCTGATTCCATTCAAATGTCTCCTTGTAGGAGTAGAGCTATATCTTTGTAAGATATTTACTGAAAAGGTTATGTTTGGCCTTGTAGTATTTGCAAGATACACTAGTCCACTAATTGCACAAAGATATGGTACATTAGGACCAAGTAGCTCTTCATTATTTTATTAAGGTCGGAATGGATCCTTATTCACATCAAGTGATCGAACAACCATCAGAGTACTTAAAGGATGTGCTCCATCTATGTAAAATCGTTTCAATACCTTTTCTATATAGGCAGATTATTGAACGAAAATTCCATTTGCAAATGCTCGATTGGCAAGCCAAGACATAATTTTGTCTTTCCGAGATCTTTCATCTCAAATTCTTTCTTTATATAATCAATTGCTTTTTGGAGTTATATAGGAGTTCCAATAAGGTTTATGTCGTCAACATATAAAGCAAGTACAAAAATTTCTATGTTGTTTTCGTTATTAAAACACATGGGAAATGACATCATCTATATAGCCTTCCATTAATAAATTACTACTAACACGATTATACCACATTCGTCCTGATTGCTTTAGAACAACGATCTTTGCAATTGAATTGAAAATATTTTCCGAGACTTTGAATTATTTACTTTTGGCATTTTGAATCCCTCGGGACTTTGTATTAGTAATAATTTGCTTGCTCATCGTTTTAATAAGATTTGATATTCCTAACAGGATGCACATTTATTTTCCATACTGTTTTTTTACTTACTTTTTGTTATAAAACAATAAAAGAACAAGAGAAATACATAAGAGAAGGGGAGAAGAAATTCTTATTGAATTTTTGGATGGTTTACAATGGGGTAAGACCCCTATATTTATAGGGAAAAATGACTTAGCCACAAAGTAAAACTCTCTACAAGATAAACATTCACTCTCAATAGAATTTTATTCATAACACTGCCCCTTGAATGTCTACTCTATAAGTAATGGGCCTCATTAAAACCTCAACTAAAATAAAACCCAGTGGGAAAATAATCTAGAAAAGGAAAAAAAGTACACATATCTAATAATATACCTTTTGATTGTCTTGTTAAAAACCTCGCAAGGAAAACCCAGTGGGACAAAATCATTTAAGGGAAAAGTGTAAACGCACATTAACTCCCCCTGATTAGAGTATCAATTCACATCCTTGAGCCTTTGCATCCCGATCTTGAATAGCTTCTTGAAGGTTTATGTCGGTAGAGTGTCCTGATCTTCTCTCACATTCCATAGCTTTGAGAACATCTGAACATGAAAGATTAAAAAAGAAAAGGGATAATTGAAAAGCGCTGAGTTTCTGAAGACTGAAGAGGAATCTAGTTCTTCTGGGTTGGTCCAATTTGCTATTTCCTTAGGTATAATAAGCCATATTATCAGTTGAACGAATCTGTTGCACATTGATATCACCATTCATTTGAAAGATCATTTGTGAGAAGTAACTTTGGTGAAATGTGCTTTGTTTTATCCCCATTTATGAATCCTCCCTTCAATTGAGCTATGCCTGCTGCATTATCTCCATAAAAAATCGTGGGTAGTTTGTTCCATTTCAAACCACATTTATCTCGAATAAGATGTATTATAGACCTCAACCACACACACTCTCCATCTGATTCATGAATAGCGATTATCTCTACATGATTAGATGAAGTAGCCACAATTGATTGCTTAGTCGATCGCCAAGATAAGGAAGTCCCACCACAGGTAGACACATAACTTGTTTGAGACCGAGCCTTGTGTGGTAGATAAATACCCAGCATCGACATAATCAACAAGATCAAGCCTGTAAATATAACCATAAAATAAGCGTATATCGGTAGTTCTTTGTAGATACCATAATATGCGTTTGATTCCATTCCAATGTCTCCTTACAGGAGCAGAGCTATATCTTGCTAAGACATTAGCTGAAAAGGTTATGTCAGGCCTTGTAGTATTTGCAAGACACATTAGTACACCAATTGCACTAAGATATGGTACTTTTGGACCAAGTAGCTCTTCATATTTTCTTGAGGTCGAAATGGATCCTTATTCACATCAAGTGATCGAATAACCATCAGAGTACTTAAAGGATGTGCTCCAACCATGTATAACCGTTTCAATACCTTTTCTATATAGGCAGATTGTTGAACAAAAATTCCATTTTCCAAATGCTCACTTTGCAAACCAAGACATAAATTTGTCTTTCCAAGATCATTCATCTCAAATTCCTTATTTATATAATCAATTGCTTTTTGGAGTTCTATAGGGGTTCAGATAAGGTTTATGTCATCAACATATACAGCAAGTATAACAAACTTTTATGTTGTTTTCGTTATTAAAACACATGGGCAAATGACATCATCTATATAGACTTCCTTTAATATATAATTACTAAGACGATTATACGATATTTATCCTGATTACTTTAGACTATACAATGATTGAAAATATTTTCCGGGACTTTGAGTTATTTACTTCAGGCATTAGTTCTTTTTAGATACCATAATATGTGTTTGATTCCATTCCAATGTCTCCTTATAGGAGCAGAGCTATATCTTGCTAAGACATTAGCTGAAATGGTTATGTCAGGCCTTGTAGTATTTGCAAGACACATTGGTACACCAATTGCACTAAGATATGGTACTTTTGGACCAAGTAGCTCTTCATATGTTCTTGAGGTCGAAATGGATCCTTATTCACATCAAGTGATCGAATAACCATTAGAGTACTTAAAGGACGTGCTCCAACCATGTATAACCGTTTCAATACCTTTTCTATTTAGGCAGATTGTTGAACAATAATTCCATTTTCCAAATGCTCACTTTGCAAACCAAGACATAAATTTGTCTTTCCAAGATAATTCATCTCAAATTCCTTATTTATATAATCAATTGCTTTTTGGAGTTCTATAGGGGTTCAAATAAGGTTTATGTCATCAACATATACAACAAGTATAACAAACTTTTATGTTGTTTTCGTTATTAAAACACATGGGCAAATGACATCATCTATATAGACTTCCTTTAATATATAATTACTAAGACGATTATACGATATTTATCCTGATTACTCTAGACTATACAATGATTGAAATTATTTTCCGGGAATTGAGTTATTTACTTTAGGCATGAATCCCACGGGACTTTTTATTACGAATAATTTGCCCGCTCATCGTTTTAATAAGATTTGTTATTCCTAACAGGATGCACATTTATTTTCCATACTCTTTTGTTTTTACTTACTTTTTATTATAAAACAATAAAAGAACTAGAGCAATACTTCAGAGAAAGGGAGAAGAAATTCTTATTGAATTTTGGGATGATTTACATTGGGGTAAGACCCCTCTATTTATATGGAAAAATGACTTAGCCACAAAGCACAACTCTATACAAGATAGACATTCACTCTAAATAGAATTCTATTCATAACACTCCCACTTGAATGTCTACTGAATAAGTAATGGGCCTCAATAAAACCTTAACTAAAATAAAACCCAATGGCTAAAAAATCTACAAAAGTAAAAGGAGTACACATATCTAATAATATGCCTTTTCATTGTCTCGTTAAAAACTTCGCAAGGAATAGCCACTGGGACAAAACCATGTAAGGGAAAAGAGTGCAACGCGCATTAACTCCCCCTGATGAGAGCATCAATTCACATCATTGAGCCTTCGCATCCCGATCTTGTACACTAGCTTCTTGAAGGTTGATTTCGATGGAGATTTTGTGAAGAAATCAACCATATTATCACTTGAACAAATTTGATACACATTGATATCACTACTCTTTAGAAAGATCATCTATGAAAAATAACTTTGGTGAAATGTGAATTGTTCTACCTCCTTTAACGAATCCTCCCTTCAATTGAGCTATGCATGCTGCATTATCTTCATACAAAATCGTGGGTAGTTTGTCGCATTTCAAACCGCATTTGTCTCGAATAAGATGTATTATAGACCTCAACCACACACACTCTCGACTTGATTCATGAATAGCAATTATCTCAGCATGATTACCTGAAGTAGCCACAGTTGATTGCTTAGTCTATAGCCAAGATATGGAAGTCCCTCCACTGGTAAATACATAACTTGTTTGAGACCAAGCGTTGTGTACGTCAGTTAAATACCCAGCATTGGCATAACAAACAAGATCATGAGTGCAATTATTGCTATAAAATAAGCCCATATTGGTAGTTCCTTTTAGATACCATAATATGCGTTTAATTCCATTCCAATGTCTCCTTGTAGGAGCAGAGCTATATCTTGCTAGGATATTAACTGAAAAGGTTATGTCAGGCCTTGTATTATTTGCAATATACATTATTACACCAATTGCACTAAGATATGGTACTTTAGGACCAAGTAGCTCTTGATTACGTTCTTGAGGTCGGAATGGATCCTTATTTACATCAAGTGATCGAACAACCATCGGAGTACTTAAACGATGTGCTCCATCCATGTAAAACCATTTCAATACCTTTTCAATATAGGCAGACTGATGAACAAAAATTCCATTTGCCAAATGTTCAATTTGCAAACCAAGACATAGTTTTTTCTTTCCGAGATCTTTCATCTCAAATTCCTTCTTTAAATAGCAAATTGCTTTTTGGAGTTCTATAGATGTTCCAATAAGGTTTATTTCATGAACATATACGGCAAGTACTACAAATTTTGATGTTTTGTTATTATAAAAACACATGGGCAAATGACATTATTTATATGGCCTTCCTTTAATAAATACTTACTAAGATGATTGTACCACATTCGTTCTGATTGCTTTAGACCATACAACGATCTTTGCAATTTTATTGAAAACATTTTTCGACACTTTGAACTATTTACTTTAGGCATTTTGAATCCCTCGGGAATTTTCATGTATATCTCATTGTCAAGTGAGCCATAAAGGTACGCAGTAACCGCATCCATTAAATTCATGTCAAGCTTTTCATGGGCATCAAAACTAATGAGATAACAGAACGTTATAGAGTCCATAACGGGTGAATATATCTCTTTATAATCGACACCAGGCCTTTGTAAAAATCTTTGTGCAATAAGGCGTGTCTTATATCTTTGTACCTCCTTTTTCTCATTTCTCTTGCGTACAAAGACCCATTTATATCCAATGGTCTTAACACCATTAGGTGTTTGGACTACGGGCCTAAAAACTTCACGTTTTGCAAGTTAATTCAACTTTGATTAGATTGCTTCTTCCATTTTGTCCAATTAAGTCTTTGTCGACATTCTCCAACAAATTGAGGTTCAAGATCCTCATTTTCTTGCATAATGTTAGATGCAACATTATATGCAAAGACATAATCCACCACTATATCCACTCGATTAAAATTTGTCTCAATATCTATTGGATTTGTTGATAATTCCTTTTTTCTTGATTCCCGGGCTTAGTGGATTCTTCATGAACCTCAAAATTTATTAAATCGTGGAATCTTCATAACATTCTTTCATAGTGTCATTTTGATAATATTTTTTCCTTTTTCTAGGATTTTGATCTTTGCAACCTAATGGTCTACCACGTTTTAGGCGTGCTTTAGACTCATTAACTATGACACTAGAAGATTGTCCAATAGAGAAATCAATACAGATTGGAACATTCTCTGCAGGAATATGAGATTTTTTTATCCTTTTCAAATCCGTAAATACGTCTGCATTTGATTTGTGATTCTCTGCAAATGAATATTTTTTGCACCTCTTTTTAACAAATAGAGGAACGTGGATGAAGATGAAATAATGATAGATTTTTTCATAAAATTTCTTTTTTGGTTTCACCAACTTCTCCCCCTAATTTTGAGAAAAGTGTCTCATTGAATCGACATACTGCAAATCATGTAGTAAATAAATCCCCCGTCAATGTTTCGAGGTAGCGAATAATGGAGAGCGATTTAAACTCAACATATATTCCCAACTTTCTTTGGGGACCTATTTTGGTGCGATATGGCGGTGCTATAGGCACATATAATGTGCATCTAAAAATTCTTAAATGGGATATATTAGGTTCATGACCCAAATCTAATTGCAACTGGAAATATTTATGATAATTTGTCAGTATGAGATGACCTAGCATTGGTGCATGCAAAATGGTGTGACCCCAAACAGATGTGGGCAGCCTTGTTTTTATGAGTAACGGTCTTGCTATCAATTGCAGGCGCTTAATTAAAGACTCTACAAGACCATTTTGAATGTACACATGAGCTACAGGATATTTCACATTTATCCCAATTGATAAGAAATAATCATTAAATGCTTGGGATAAAAACTCAGCGCCATTATCAAGTCTAATAGACTTAATTGGATTATCAAGAAATTACGCCCGTAATCGAATTTTTCGTGCCACTAATTTTGCAAACACGAGGTTACGAGATGACAACAGGAACACATGAGACCATCTAGAAAATGCGTATATTAAGATCATAAAATATCTAAACGACCCACTAGGTGGGTGAATAGGTCCACAAATGTCCCCTTTTATACGTTCCATTATTTAACAGAATCTTTAAATTCTTTAATGGATGCCCACTTGAATTTTGAATAATTCGTCCCATCCAGGGTGTCCTAATCGATCATGCCAAAGTACAAAAGTATTAGAATCAGTAACCTTTTAGTTTATGGTAGAATGTGCCATTGGACTAATTTTTGTCCAATACAAGCCACAAGTTAAAGATAGGAACTTCTCAATAACCCTCTTTTGGCCAGAGACATTCTTGGTAATGATCAGATATTCAAGATTATTCTCATCTATTGTCTCAATATGATATCCATTTCAGTGGATATCTTTAAAACTCAACAAGTTCCTCTTGTACTTGGAGGAGAACATTGCATTCTTCATAATAAGTATGTTCCCTTAGGCAAAGTTATAGTAGCTCTTCCAAAGCCTTCAATTAATTTACTACTACCAGAAATTGTAGTAACATCTGCCTTACACATACTTAAATGAGAAAAATATTTCTTCTCTTTGAATATTGTATGTGTTGTACATGAATCAATTAAACAAATATTTTTACAGTTGAACTTTGATCCAAGTTTGAGTTGTGAAGTTTTTATATTTTCTTCCCATGATTTGACAAACAAAAGAAATATACGAATAAAAATTAATATTTTTCAAAGCTGAAGAGGAAGAAACAAAGATAAATTATTGATTGAATAATGACTTTAATGCAATTTCGAACAATCTCTAATGAGCTAGTTTTACATTTACAAATTTGCGTAGGAATCCAAAAGATCAATACACTGAAAAAGAATCAGAGGTTTCTTTTAGAGATGAAATGACCTCTTTATATATTATTTCAATGATTTAAGATTGACAGAAACTAAGCTTTCTTTGAAAGTAAAATAAGATCTTTTCTTAAGAGAAAGAACAACTGAAAATCTTTAGAATAGAATCAATATTCTTCATGTGCATTCTTTAGTGATTTCCTCTCTAGTAATGTTCATAAGGTATATTAAATTTTAATATTGTTTATCTATGAAATTGAGAGATGGATTTCTCCATGAAGGATAATTGAAGCGTGCAATATTCTCCAAATTCGGGCATATAGTTTTTCTAAAGACCGAATGGCTGGCGGAAACAGTGTATCACTGGTCAAATAGATTACTGAATATTGGAACTACGAAAATTCAAATATTATCTAAACAAATACGAAAACTATATTTAATCAAAATGAACTAACAGTATTCTATAAAATAAATAGTACTAATTGATACTAATAACTAGTACTCATGTAAAGAACTATGATTACATTATGTTTATTCACTAGCTACAATAAATAGCCAAAATAAAAAAAAAAATTAAACTCATCAATCATCTTTATCCACAGATCCATCACCGATCAAGTGGTCTATTATTCCATTAGGGCGCTCAAAGAAGTCTGCCACATCTAAGTGGGTGATGTCAAAATTATTGTGAGAGATAAAATTGGCTTCAGAGTCTTTATTCTTTAGAGATACTTGATGAAGCTCAACCACATGTCTTGGTACACGATAAATATTTGCATAATGCACTTTTCCACCGCAATAGTAGCATTTAATTTCTGAACCATTTGCTTTTGGCTTCTCATCTTTCCACTTTCAGTTTTGGTGGTTATTTCTCTTTGGGGGGTGATTAACACCAGAAAACTTTCTTCCTTGTCCACGACTACAGCCACAACCATGACCACGACCACGAATAGGGCCATAGCCTTTTGCACGCTTAGTATAATGAGAATACACCTCATCCACTTTAGACAATGGTGTAGGCGATTTCCGGCCGACGACAGTGAGGCGGGGTGTGGCGGAGACGATGAGTATGAAGAAGGAGATGTTTGGTCTCTAGGGTTTGTATTGGCTTCAGACACTTTTATTTAATATTCAAAATTGAACCAGGGCCGTTGGATGAGGATATATGAACTGTTGTGATCACATTCCCCAAAAGGACATCGTTTTGGGACGTCTCTAATGAGAGACCGGGTCAGAGATGGGTTTGGGCGGTTTACTGATAATTTAGACGGGTGGGGAGGTTTTGGTTTGGGCTACCATTAGCCTGGGCCTAATATCAGGACAGCCTGATTTATAACTCTTTTTCTTTCATTCTTTCAATTATCTATTCTTCAATTATTGTTTCAATTTTTAAATATCAACTAAAATTAAATCTGAAAAGTTATTCAACTTACTAAATTACAATTAAACTGCTATTAGTAAAAATAAAATTAAAAACAAATCAATGTTTCTTTATGATTTTTATACTTTATAAAAATCCTAATTAGTAATTATTCTAACAAAAATCATGTAAAAATAACATCCTAAATGCTCATGCAATTTTTGTATTTATTATGACTTACCATGAATGCACGAATAGAAATACAAACAAAAATGCACAATTAAATCTTAAAAATTAAATAATAAAAGGAAAAATGCTAGCTGTGAGAATATGAGTAATTTTAACGAGCCAAAACTCACGTGCTCACACTCCCTTCAATTGAGCTATGCATGCTGTATTATGTTAATATAATGGGTAGTTTATCACATTTCAAACAATATTTGTCTCGAATAAAATTTATTATAGACCTCACCCACACACACTCTTGACTTGCTTTATGAATTGCAATTATCTCAGCATGATTAGATGAAGTAGCCATTATTTATTGCTTAATCGACCGCAAGATATGACAGTTCCTCCACAGGAAAACACATAAGCTGTTTGAGATCGAGTCTTGTGTGTGTCAGATAAATACCCAGCATCGGCATAACAAACAAGATCTGGACTACAAGTATCGCCATAAAATAAGCCCATATCGGTAATTCCTTTTAGATACCATAATATGCATTTGACTCCATTCCAATATCTCCTTGTAGGAGCGGAGCTATATCTTACTAAGACATTAATTGAAAAGATTATGTAGACCTTGTAGTATTTGTAAGATACTTTAGTACACCAATTGAACTAAGATATGGTACTTTAGGACCAAGTAGCTCTTCATTATTTTCTTGAGGTCGGAATGGATCCTTATTCACATCAAGTGATCGAACAACCATCTGAGTTCCTAAAGGATGTGATTCATCAATGTAAAACCGTTTCAGTACCTTTTCCATATAGGGAGATTGATGAACAATAATTCCATTTGCCAAATGTTCAATTTTCAAACCAAGACATAATATTGTCTTTCCGAGATCTTTCATCTCAAATTCCTTCTTTAAATAATCAATTGCTTTTTGGAGTACTATTGGAGTTCCAATAAGGTTTATGTCATCTACATATACTGCAAGTACAACAAATTTCTATGTTTTTTTCGTTATAAAAACACATGGGCAAATGACATCATTTATATAGCCTTCTTTTAATAAATAATTACTAAGACGATTATACCACATTCGTCTTGATTGCTTTCGACCATACAACGGTTTTTGCAATTTAATTGAAATATTTTTCCGGGACTTTGAATTTATTACTTTAGGCATTTTGAATCCCTCGGAACTTTGTAATACTAATAATTCGCTCGCTCATCCTTTTTAATGGGATTTGTTATTCCTACCAGGATGAACATTTATTTTCCACACTGTTTTTTACTTACTTTTTATTATAAAACAATAAAAGAACAAGAGCAGTACTTCAGAGAAAGGGAGAAGAAATTCTTATTGAATTTTGGGATTATTTACCATGGGGTAAGACCCCTCTATTTATCGGGAAAAATAACTTAGCCACAAAGTAAAACTCTCTACAAGATAGATATTCACTCTAAATAGAATTTTATTCATAAAACTCCCCCTTGAATGTCTACTCAATAAGTAATGGGCCTTATTAAAACCTTAACTAAAGTAAAACGCAATGGGAAAAAATCTAGAAAAGGAAACACTTTACACATATCTAATAATATGCTTTTTGATTGTCTCGTTAATAACCCCGCAAGGAAAACCTAGTGGGACAAAACCTTGTAAGGGAAAAGAGCGCAATGCGCATTAACTCCCCCTGATGAGAGCATCAATTCACATCCTTGAGCCTTCGCATCCCGATCTTGTACACTAGCTTCTTGCAGGTTGATGTCGATAGAGATTTTGTAAACAAATCAACCATATTATCACTTGAACGAATCTGTTGCATATTGATATAACCCATATTTTGAAAGATCAGGTGTGAAATTAAATTTGGTGAAATGTGCTTTGTTCTATCTTCTTTTATGAATCTTCCCTTCAATTGAGGTATGCATGCTGCATTATCTTCATACAAAATCGTGGGTAGTTTGTCGCAATTAAAACCATACTTTGTCTCAAATAACTTGAATTATAGACCTCAACCGCACACACTCTCGACTTGGTTCATGAATAGCCATTATCTCAGCATGATTAGATGAAGTAGCTACAATTGACTGCTTAGTCGATCACTAAGATATGAAAATCCCGCCACAGGTAAACACATAACCTGTTTGACACCGAGCCTTGTGTGGGTCAGATAAATACCCAGCATCGGCATAACCAACAAGATCAGGACTGCAATTATTGCCATAAAATAAGCCCATATTGGTAGTTCCTTTTAGATACCATAATATGTGTTTGATTCCATTCTTATGTCTTCTTGTAAGAGCAGACCTATATCTTGCTAAGACATTAACTGAAAAGGTTATGTTAGGACTTGTAGTATTTGCAAGATACACTAGTCGACCAATTGCACTAAGATGTGGTACATTAGGACCAAGTAGCTCTTCATTATTTTACTGAGGTCAGAATAGATCCTTATTTACATCAAGTGATCGAACAACCATCAGAGTACTTAAAGGTTGTGCTCATCCATGTAAAACCGTTTCAATACCTTTTCTATATAAGCAGATTGTTGAACAAAAATTTCATTTGCCAAATGCTTTATTTTGCAAACCAAGACATAATTTTGTATTTCCGAGATCATTCATCTCAAATTCATTCTTTATATAATCAATTGCTTTTTTAGAGTTCTATTGGAGTTCTAATGAGGTTTATGTCATCAACATATACATCAAGTACAACAAATTTCTATGTTGTTTTCGATATAAAAACACTTGGGTGAATGACATCGTTTATATAGCCTTCCTTTAATAAATAATTACTAAGACGATTATACCACATTCATCCAGATTGATTTAGACCATACAACGATCTTTGCAATTTAATTGAAAATATTTTCCGAGACTTTGAATTATTTACTTTAGGCATTTTGAATCCCTAGGGACTTTGTATTACTAATAATTTGCTCGCTCATTGTTTTAATAAGATTTGTTATTCCTAACACTATGAACATTTATTCTCCATACTATAATTTTTACTTACTTTTTATTATAAAACAATAAAAGAACAAGAGCAATACTTTAGAGAAAGGGAGAAGAAATTCTTATTGAATTTTTGGATTATTTACCATGGGGTAAGACCCCTCTACTTATAGGAAAAAATGACTTAGCCATAAAGTAAAACCCTCGACAAGATAGACATTCACTCTAAGTAGAATTCTATTCATAACACTGACCCTTGAATGTCTGCTCAATAAGTAATGGGCCTCATTAAAACCTTAACTAAAATAAAACCCAATGGAAAAATAATCTAGAAAAGGAAAAAGAGTACACAAATCTAATAATATACCTTTTGATTGTCTTGTTAAAACCCTCGCAAGGAAAACCTAGTCGGACAAAAACAATTAAGGGAAAAGAGTGCAATGCACAGTAACTTCCCTTGATAATAGCATCAAATCACATCCTTGAGCCTTCGCATCTCGATCTTGTACACTAGCTTCTTGAAGGTTGATGCCGGTAGAGATTTTGTGAACAAATCAGCCATATTATCACTTGAACAAATCTGCTGCACATTGATATCACCATTCTTTTGAAAGATCATGTGTGAGAAATAACATTGGTGAAATGTACTTTGTTCTATCTCCATTTATGAATCCTCCCTTCAATTGAGCTATGCATGCTGCATTATCTTCATCCAAAATCGCTGGTAGTTTGTCCCATTTCAAACCACATTTATCTCAAATAAGATGTATTATAGACCTCAACCGCACACACTCTCGACATGCTTCATGAATAGCAATTATCTCAACATGATTAGATGAAGTAGCCACAATTGATTGCTTAGTCGATCGCCAAGATATGGCAGTCAAACCACAGGTAGACACATAACCTGTTTGAGACCGAGCCTTGTGTGGTTCAGATAAATACCTAGCATCGGCATAACCAACAAGATATGGACTACAATTATCGCCATAAAATAAGCCCATATCGGTAGTTCCTTTTAGATACCATAATACGCATTTGATTCCATTCCAATAACTCCTTGTATGAGCGGAGCTATATCTTACTAAGACATTAACTGAAAAGGTTATGATAGGATCTGTAGTATTTTCAAGATAAATTAGTACACCAATTGAACTAAGATATGGTACTTTAAGACAAAGTAGCTCTTCATTATTTTCTTGAGGTCGGAATGGATCCTTATTTACATCAAGTGTTCGAACAACCATCAGAGTACATAAATGATGTGATCCATCCATGTAAAACCGTTTCAATACCTTTAGGTAGATTGATGAAAAAAATTCCATTTGCCAAATGTTCAATTTGCAAACCAAGACATAATTTTGTCTTTCGGAGATCTTTCTTGTCAGATTCCTTCTTTAAATAATCAATTGGTTTTTGGAGTTCTATAGGAGTCCCAATAAGTTTTATGTCATCAACATATACAGCAAGTACAACAAATTTTGATATTGTTTCCGTTATAAAAACACATGGACAAATGACATCATTTATACAGCCTTTCATTAATAAATAATTACTAAGACGATTATACAATTCGTCCGATTGCTTTTGACCATACAACGATCTTTCCAATTTAATTGAAAATATTTTCCGAGACTTTGAATTATTTACATTAGGCATTTTGAATCCCTAGGGACCTTGTATTACTAATAATTTTCTCGCTCATTGTTTTAATAAGATTTGTTCTTCCTAACACTATGAACATTTATTCTCCATACTATAATATTTACTTACTTTTTATTATAAAACAATAAAAGAAAAAGAGCAATACTTCCGAGAAAGGGAGAAGAAATTCTTATTGAATATTGGAATGATTTACAATGGGGTAAGACCCCTATATTTATAGGGAAAAATGACTTAGCCACAAAGTAAAACTCTCTAGAAGGTAGACATTCACTCTAAATATAATTCTATTCATAACACTCCCCCTTGAATGTCTAATCAATAAGTAATGGCCCTCATTAAAACCTTATCTAAAATAAAACCCAATTGGTAAAAAATCTAGAAAATAAAAAGGAGTTCACATATCTAATAATATGCCTTTTGATTGTCTCGTTAAAAACATCGCAAGGAAAACCCAGTGGGACAAAACCTTGTAAAGGAAAAGAGTGCAACACACATTAACTCGCCCTGATAAGAGCATCAATTCACATCCTTGAGCCTTCGCATCCCGATCTTGTACACTAACTTCTTGAAGGTTGATTTCGGTGGAGATTTTGTGAACAAATCAACCATATTATCACTTGAACGAATTTTTTGCACATTGATATCACCATTCTTTTGAAAGATAATATGTGAAAAATAACTTTGGTGAAATGTGATTTTTTCTACCTCCTTTTATGAATCCTCCCTTCAATTGAGCTATGCATGTTGCATTATCGTCATACAAAATCGTGGGTAGTTTGTCGCATTTCAATCCGCATTGGTCTCGAATAAGATGTATGATAGACCTCAACCACACACACTCTCGGCTTGCTTCATGAATAGCATTTATCTCAACATGATTAGATGATGTAGGCACAATTTATTGCTTAGTGGATCGCCAATATATGGCAGCTCCTACACTGGTAAATACATAACATGTTTGAGACCGAGCCTTGTGTGGGTTAGTTAAATACCCAGAATTTGCATACCAAACAAGATCATGACTGCAATTATCGCTATAAAATAACCCCATATCGGTAGTTTCTTTTAGATACCATAATATGCGTTTGATTCCAATGTGTCCTTGTATGAGCAGAGCTATATCTTGCTAGGACATTAACTGAAAAGGTTATGTCAGGCCTTGTAGTATTTATTAGATACATTAGTGCACCAATTACACTAAGATATGGTACTTTAGGACCAAGTAGCTTTTCATTCTTTTCTTGAGGTCGGAATGGATCCTTATTCACATCAAGTGATCGAACAACCATCGGAGTACTTAAAGGATGTGCTCCATCCATGTAAAACCGTTTCAATACCTTTTCTATATAGGCAGATTGATTAAAAAAATTCCATTTGCCAAATGTTCAATTTGCAAACCAAGACATAATTTTGTCCAACCGAGATCTTTCATCTCAAATTCCTTCTTCAAATAATCAATTTCTTTTTGGAGTTCTATAGTAGTTTTAATAAGCTTTATGTCATCAACATATACAGCAAGTACAACAAATTTCGATGTTGTTTTCGTTATAAAAACACATAGGCAAATGACATCATTTATATAGCCTGCCATTAATAAATAATTTTTAAGACGATTATACCACATTCGTCCTGATTGCTTTGGACCATACAACGATCTTTGCAATTTAATTGAAAATATTTTCCGGGACTTTGAGATGTTCAATTTAGGCATTTTGAATCCTACGGGACTTTGTATTACTAATAATTTTATAGCTCATCATTTTAATAAGATTTGTTATTCCTAACAGGATGCACATTTATTTTCCATACTGTATTTTTTACTTACTTTTTATTATAAAATAATAAAAGAACAAGAGCAATACTTTAGAGAAAGGGAGAAAAAATTCTTATTGAATTTTGGGATGATTTACAATGGGGTAAGACCCCTCTATTTATAGGGGAAAATGACGTAGCCACAAAGTACACTCTCTACAAGATAGACATTCACTCTACATATAATTCTATTCATAACACTCACCCTTGAATGTCTACTCAATAAGTAATGGGCCTCATTAAAACCTTAACTAAAATAAAACCAAATGGGTAAAAAATCCAGAAAAGTAAAAGGAGTACACATATCTAATAATATGCCTTTTGATTGTCTTGTTAAAAACTTCGCAAAGAAAACTCAGTGGGACAAAACCTGGTAAGGGAAAAGAGTGCAACGCGCATTAACTCCCCTAGAGAAGAGCATCAATTCACATCCTTGAGCCTTCGCATCCCGATCTTGTACACTAGCTTCTTGAAGGTTGATTTCGGTGGAGATTTTGTGAACAAATCAACCATATTATCACTTGAATGAATTTGTTGCACATTGATATCACCATTCTATTGAAAGATCATATGTGAAAAATAACTTTCGTGAAATGTGATTTCTTCTACCTCTTTTTATGAATCCTCCCTTCAATTGAGCTATGCATGTTGCATAAGCTTCATACAAAATCGTGGGTACTTTGTCACATTTCAAACCGCATTTGTCTTGAATAAGATGTATTATAGACCTCAACCACACACACTCGACTTGCTTCATGAATAGCAATTATCACATCATGATTAGATGAAGTAGCCACAATTGATTGCTTAGTCGATCGCAAGGATATTGCAGTCCCTCCACTGGTAAATACATAACCTGTTTGAGACCGAGCCTTGTGTGGGTTAGTTAAATACCCAGCATTGGCATAACAAACAATATCATGACTACAATTATCGCCATATAATAAGCCCATATCGGTAGTTCCTTATAGATACCATAATATGCATTTGATTCCGTTCCAATGTCTCCTTGTATGAGCCGAGCTATATCTTGCTAGGACATTAACTGAAAAGGTTATGTCAGGCCTTGTAGTATTTTCAAGATAAATTAGTGCACGAATTGCACTAAGATATGGAACTTTAGGACCAAGTAGCTCTTCATTCTTTTCTTGAGGTCGGAATGGATCCTTATTCACATCTAGTGATCGAACAACCATCGGAGTACATAAAGGATGTGCTCAACCCATGTAAAACCGTTTCAATACCTTTTCTATAGGCAATTTGATAAACAAAAATTCCATTTGTCAAATTTTTAATTTGCAAACCAAGACATAATTTTTTCTTTCCGAGATCTTTCATCTCAAATTCGTTCTTTAAATAATCAACTGCTTTTTGGAGTTCTATAATACTTCCAATAAGCTTTGTGTCATCAACATATATAGCAAGGACAACAAATTTCGATGTTGTTTTCGTTATAAAAACACATGGGCAAATGACATCATTTATATAGCTCTCCTTTAATAAATAATTACTAATACGATTATACCACATTCGTCCTGATTGCTTTAGACCATACAAAGATCTTTGCAATATAATTAAAAATATTTTCCGGGACTTTGAGTTATTTACTTTAGGCATTTTGAATCCCACTGGACTTTGTATTACTAATAATTTGCTCGCTCATCATTTTAATAAGATTTGTTATTCTTAACAGGATGCACATTTTTTTTCCATACTATTTTTTTACTTTCCTTTTATTATAAAACAATGAAAGAACAAGAGCAATACTTCAGAGAAAGGGAGAAGAAATTCTTATTGAATTTTGGGATGATTTACAATGGGGTAAGACCCCTATATTTATAGAGAATCATGACTTAGCCACAAAGAACAACTCTCTACAAGATAGACATTCACTCTAAATAGAATTAAATTCATAACACTCCCCCTTGAATGTCTACTCAATAAGTAATGGGCCTCATTAAAACCTTAACTAAAATAAAATCCAATGGGTAAAAATTCAGAAGAGTAAACGGAGTACAATATCTAATAATATGCCTTTTGATTGTCTCGTTGAAAACCTATCAAGTAAAACATAGTTGGACAAAACCTTGCAAGGGAAAAAAGTGCAACGCGCATTAACTCCCCCTGATAAGAGCATCAATTCACATCCTTGAGCCTTCACATCCCGATCTTGTACACTAGCTTCTTGAAGGTAAATTTCGGTGGAGATTTTGTGAACACATCAACCATATTATCGCTTTAACGAATTTGTTGCACATTGATACCACCATTCTTTTGAAAGATCATATGTGAAAAATAACTTTGGTGAAATGTGATTTGTTTTACCTCCTTTTATGAATCCTCCCTTCAATTGAGCTATGCATGTTGCATTATCTTCATACAAAATCGTGGGTAGTTTGTCAGATTTCAAACCGCATTTTTCTCTAATAAGATGTATTATAGACCTCAACCACACACACTCTCGACTTGCTTCTTGAATAGCAATTATCTCAGCATGATTAGATGAAGTAGCCATAATTTATTATTTAGTCGATCGCCAAGAAATGGCAGTCCCTCCACTGGTAAATACATAACCTGTTTGAGATCGAGCCTTGTGTGGGTTAGTTAAATACCTAGCATTGGCATAACAAACAAGATCATGACTGCAATGTCTCCTAGTATGAGCAGATCTATATCTTGCTAGGACATTAACTGAAAAGGTTATGTCACGCCTTGTAGTATTTTCAAGGTACATTAGTGCACCATTTGCACTAAGATATGGTACTTTAGGACCAGATAGCTCTTCATTCTTTTCTTGAGGTCGGAATGGATCCTTATTCACATCAAGTGATCAAACAACCATCGCAGTACTTAAAGGATGTGCTCCATCCATGTAAAATCGTTTCAATACCATTTCTATTTAGGCAGATTGATGAACAAAAATTCCCTTTGCCAAATATTCAATTTGCAAACCAAGACATAATTTTGTTTTTCCGAGATCTTTCATCTCAACTTCCTTCCTTAAATAATTAACTGCCTTTTGGAGTTCTATAGTAGTTCCAATAAGCTTTATATCATCAACATATACAGCAAGTGCAATAAATTTCGATGTTGTTTTCGTTATAAAAACACATGGGCAAATGACATTATTTATATAGCCTTCCTTTAATAAATATTTACTAAGGCGATTATACCACATTCGTCCAGATTTCTTTAGACCATACAACGATCTTTGCAATTTAATTGAAAATATTTTCCCGGACTTTGAGTTATTTACAATAGGAATTTTGAATCCTACAGGACATTGTATTACTAACAATTTTCTCGCTCATCGTTTTAATAACATTTTTTATTCCTAACAGGATGCACATTTATTTTCCATACTGTTTTTTTACTTACTTTTTATTATAAAATAATAAAAGAATAAGAGCAATACTTTAGAGAAAGGGAGAAAAAATTATTATTGAATTTTGGGATGATTTACAATGGGGTAAGACCCCTCTATTTATAGGGAAAAATGACTTAGCCACAAAGTACAACTCTCTACAAGATAGGCATTCACTCTAAATAGAATTCTATTCATAACACTCCCCCTTGAATATTTACTCCATGAGTAATGGGCCTCACTAAAACCTTAACTAAAATAAAACCCAATGAGTAAAAAATCCATAAAAGTAAAAGGAGTACACTATCTAATAATATGCCCTTTAATTTTCTCGTTAAAGACCTCGCAAGGAAAACCCAGTGGGACAAAACCTTTTAAGGGAAAAGAGTGAAACGCACATTAACTCCCCCTGATAAGAGTATCAATTCACATCCTTGAGCCTTCGCATCCCGATCTTGTACACTAGCTTCTTGAAGGTTGATTTCGGTGGAGATTTTGTGAACAAATCAACCATACTATCACTTGAACGAATTTGTTGCACATTGATATCACCATTCTTTTGAAAGATCATATGTGAAAAATAACTTTGGTAAATTGTGATTTGTTCTACCTCCTTTTATAAATCGTTCCTTCAATTGAGATATGCATGTTGCATTATCTTCATACAAAATCATGGCTAGTTTGTCACATTTCAAACCGCGTTTGTCTCGAATAAGATGTATTATAGACCTCAGCCACACACACTTGCGACTTGATTCATGAATTACAATTATCAGCATGATTAGATGGAGTAGCCGCAATTTATTGCTTAGTCGATCGCCAACATATGACAGTCCCTCCACTGGTAAATACATAACCTGTTTGAGACCGAGCCTTGTGAGGGTTAGTTAAATACCAAGCATTGGCATAACAAACAAGTTCATGACTGCAATTATCGCTATAAAATAAGCCCTTATCGGTAGTTCCTTTTAGATACCATAATATGCGTTTGATGAATTCCAATGTCTCCTTGTATAAGCAGAGCTATATCTTGCTAGGACATTAACTGAAAAGGTTATGTTAGGCCTCGTAGTATTTTTAAGATACATTAGTGCACCAATTGCACTAAGATATTGTACTTTAGGACCAAGTAGCTCTTCATTATTTTTTTGAGGTCGGAATGGATCCTTATTCACATCAAGTGATCGAACAACCATCGGAGTACTTAAAGGATGAGGTAAAAATGTTTCAATACCTTTTCTATATAGGTAGATTGATGAACAAAGATTCCATTTGCCAAACGTTCAATTTGCAAACCAAGACATAATTTTGTATTTCTGAGATTTTATCATCTCAAATTCCTTCTTTAAATAATCAATTGCTTTTTGGAGTTCTATAGATGTTCGAATAAGGTTTAGTTCATGATCATATACATCAAGTAAAACAAAATGTGATGTTTTTTTCATTTGAAAAACACATAGGCAAATGACATTATTTGTATAGCCTTCCTTTAATAATTAGTTACTAAGACGATTATACCACATTCGTCCTGATTGCTTTAGACCATAACGATCTTTGCAATTTAATTGAGAACATATTTCGGGACTTTGAGGTATTTACTTTAGGCATTTTGAATCCCTTGGGAATTTTCCTGTATATCTCATTGTCAAGTGAGCCATATAGGTAGCCGGTAACCGCATCCATTTAATACATGTCAAGCTTTTCATGGACATCAAAACTAATGGGATAACAGAACGTTATAGCGTCCATAACGGGTGAATATATCTCTTTATAATTAACACCAGGCCTTTGTAAAAATCTTAGTGCAACAAGGCGTGTCTTATATCTCTGTACCTTCTTTTTCTCATTCCTCTTGCGTACAAAGACCCATTTATGTCCAATATTCTTAACACCATTAGGTGTTTGGACTACATGCCCAAAAACTCCACGTTTTGCAAGTTAATTCAACTCTGATTAGAGTTTTTCTTCCATTATGGCCAATTAAGTCTTTGTCGACATTCTCCAACAGATTGAGGTTCAAGATCCTCATTTTCTTGCATAATGCTAGATGCAACATTATATGCAAAGTTATAATCCACCACTATATCCACTCGATTTAAATTGTCTCAATATCGATTGGATTTATTGATAATTCCTTATTTTTTGAGCCTCGGACTTAGTGGATTCTTCATGAACCTCAAAATTTATTAAATCATGGAATCTTCATAACATTCTTTCATAGTGTCATTTTGATAATATTTTTTCTTTTTTCTAGGATTTTGATCTTTGGAACCTAATGATCTGCCACGTATTAGGCGTGCTTTTGACTCATTAGCTATGACACTAGAAGATTGTCCAATAGAGACATCAATACGGATTGGAACATTCTCTGCAGGAATATGTGATTTTGTTATCCTTTTTAAATCCGTAAGTACGTCTGCAATTTATTTGCGATTCTCTGCAAATGAATAATTTTTTGCACCTCCTTTTAACAAATAGAGGCACGTGGTTCAAGATGAGATAATAATAGATTTTTTCATAAAATTTCTTGTTTGGTTTCACCAACTTCTCCCCCTAATTTTGAGAAAAGTGTCTAATCGAATCGACAGTCTGCGAATCATGCAGCAAATAAATCCCCCGTCAATGTTTCGAGGTACCGAATACTGGAGAGAGATTCAAACTCAACATATATTCCTAACTTTCTTTAGGGAGCCATTTTGGTGCGATATGGCGGTGCTATTGTCGCACATACTGCACATCTAAAAATTCTTAAATGGGATATATTAGGTTTATGACCCAAACCTAATTGCAACTTGATATATTTATGATAATTTGTCAGTCTGAGATGAACTAGCATTGTTGTATGCAGAATGGCGTGACCCTAAATAGAAGTAGGCAGCCTTGCTTTTATGAGTAACGGTCTTGCTATCCATTGCAAACGTTTAATTAAAGACTCTACAAGACCGTTTTGAGTGTACACAGGAGCTACATGATATTTCACATTTATCCCAATCGATAAGTAATAATCATTAAATGCTTGGAATAAAAACTCAACATTATAGAGTCTAATAGATTTAATTGGATTATCGAGAAATTGCGCCCGTAATCAAATTTTTTGTGCCTTTAATTTTGCAAACACAAGGTTACGAGATGACAATAGGCACACATGAGACCATCTATAAAATGTGTATATTAAGATCATAAAATATCTAAACGACCCACTAGGTGGGTGAATAGGTCCACAAATGTCCCCTTGTATACGTTCCAAAAATGCGGAGGATTCAGTTCCAACCTTTGTTGGTGATGGTCTAATAATTAACTTGCCTTGATAACAAGAAGTGAAAGAAAATTCATTATTTAAAAGAATCTTTAAATTCTTTAATGGATGCTCATTTGAGTTTTGAATAATTCATCGCATCATAATTGATCCAGGGTGTCCTAATCGATCATGCAAAAGTACAAAAGTATTAGAATCAGTAGCCTTTTAGTTAATGGTAGAATGTGCCTCAATTGCACTAATTTTTGTCCAATACAAGACACAAGTTAAAGATAGGAACTTCTCAATAACCCTCTTTTGGTTAGAGACATTCTTGGTAATGATCATATATTCAAGAATATTCTCATATATTATCTCAATATGATATCCATTTCAGCGGGTATCTTTAAAACTCAACAAGTTCCTCTTGTACTTGGAGGAGAACATTGCATTCTTTATAATAAGTATTGTTCCCTTAGGCAGAGTTATAGTAGCTCTTCCAGAGCCTTCAATTAATTTACTACTACCAGAAATTGTAGTAACATCTGCCTTACACATACTTAAATGAGAAAAATATTTATTCTCTTTGAATATTGTGTGTATTGTACATGAATAAGTTAAACAAATACTTTTACAATTTAAAGTTGATCCATGTTTGCTTTGTGAAGTTTTTATATTTTCTTCCCATGATTTGACAAACAAAAGAAATATACAAATAAACATTAATATTTTTCAAAGCCGAAGAGGAAGAAATAAATATAAGTTATTGATTGAATAATGACTTTCATGCAATTTCGAGTAAACTCTAATGAGCTAGTTTTACATGTATAAATTTGCGTAGGAATCCAAAATATTAATAAACTGAAAACGGATCAGAGATTTCTTTTAGAAATGAAATGACCTCTTTGTATATTATTTCAATGATTTAAGTTTGACAGAAACTAAGATTCCTTTGAAAGTAAAATAAGATCTTTTCTCAAGTATGAGGAAGAACAACTGAAAAGCTTTAGAATAGATTCAATATTCTTCATGTGCATTCTTTATTTATTTCCTCTCTAGTAATGTTCACAATATTTATTAAATATTAATATTGTTTATCTATGAAATTGAGAGATGGATTTCTCCATGAAGGATAATTGAAGCATGCAATATTCTCCAAACTCGGATATATAATTTTTCTAAAGACTAAATGGCTGGCGGAAACAGTGTATCACTGGTCACATAAATTACTAAATATTGGAACTAAGAAAATTCCAATATTGTCTAATCAAATACGAAAACTATATTTAATCAAAATGAACTAACAGTATTCTATAAAATAAATAATACTAATTGATACTAATAACTACTACTCAGGTAAAGAACTATGATAACATGATGTTTATTCATTAGCTATAATAAATAGCCAAAATAAAAATAAAAAGTTAAAATGCTCAATCATCTTTACCACGGATCCATCACCAATCAAGTGGTATATTTTTCCATTACGGCGCTCAAAGAAGTCTGCCACATTTAAGTGGGTGATGTCAAAATCATTGTGAGAGAAAAAATTGGCTTCAGGGCCTTTATTCTTTAGAGATACTTGATAAAGCTCAAACAAATTTTCTTGGTACACGATAAATATTTGCCTAGTGCCTTTTTCCACCGCAATAGTAGCATTCAGTTTCTGAACCATTTGCTTTTGGATTCTAATCTTTCCCCTTCCACATTTGGTGGTTATTTCTCTTTGGGGGTAATTAACACTAGAAAAATTTCTTCCTTGTCCACGACTACTGCCACTACCATGACCACGACCACGACCACGAACAGGGCCACAGCCTTTTCCACGCTTAGCATAATGGGAATACACCTCATCCACTTCAGACAATGGTGTAGGCTCAGTGGATGATTTTCGTGATTTCTTATGAGTAAGTCATTGATTCGCTCAGCCACAACGAGAAGAGAAATCAGCTCAGAATACTTCTTGAAACCTTTATCTCTGTACTTCTGTTACACGACCATATTGGAGGCATGAAACGTTGTAAACATTTTTTCAAGCATATCATAATCAGTGATAGTATCTCCACAGAGTTTCAATCTTGAAGTAATTGTAATCATTGCAAAATCATATTCAGAAACAAACTTAAAGTCTTGGAGCCTCAGATGAGCCCAATCATATCGTGCTTGTGGAAGAGTGACAGACTTTAAGTTGTCATATCTTTCATTTAAGCAATTCCACAAAATAGGTGGATCTTTGACTGTGAGATATTTTATTTTCAGCCCTTCATCAAGGTGATGGCGCAAGAAAATCAAGGCCTTAGCACAGTCTTGGGTGGATGCTTTAGTTTTGTCTTTAATGGAATTTCCAAGACTCATGCATCTAAATAGATTTCATCATCCAACATCCATGTCATATAGGTTTTGCCCGAAATTTCAAGGGCAACGAACTTTCTTTTCATAATGTCAGTCATAATTCAAAAGAGGAGAAAAGATATAGCTTAATCTTCTCAAAAGCTTCTTGAGACGATAGAGTCTCGTGCTGATAACGTTTTATAAAACAATAAAAGAACAAGAGCAATATTTCAGAGAAGGGAGAAGAAAATCTTATTGAATTTTGGGATGATTTATACAATGGGATAGGACCCCTCTATTTATAGTGGAAAAATGACATAGCCACAAAGTAAAACTCAGCTATAAAATAGACATTCACTCTAAATAGAATTCTATTCATAGCACTTGTCTTTGTTTCCCTACTTCTCTTATTTCTTGTTTAGGTCAAATAAAAATTATTCTTAATTAACTCTACTTTACTCAATAAATTAAATCTTTCTACTAAATGGATTTTTGTTCTCTTACATAGTTTTTGCTAAAAACATGAATGCTTTGCCGAAATCATTTATAATTTGTTAACTTAATTTAGTATATTTTTTACATTTAGTTTAGCGTGTCATTTCTTCTTCTCTAATTGTTTGTATCAAAATTTTGTTTATTCCTCTTATTTTCGATTTTTTCATTTTAAATTTCTTAGAGTTATTAGAATTTTTTATTGATTAAATAGCACTCTTTTGTTAAATGAACAAATTGCTAAATTCCTTGAAGTAAACAATATTAATTCATATAGATAATTGTATGGAAGAAAAAGTAAATAGTAATTTGTAATTTTTTTAAAAAACATTCACCATCTTTGTAACAAAAAAAAAAACCCGCATGAATGTAAAATGACTTCATTTTGGGCTCTTGAGAGTATATCACGGAAAAAAGTGTTAGCGAATCAGATTCTGCAGGAGCAGCAAATTTAGTTTCCACAAGTCAGAATCTTAGCGGAAGCTTTTTCTTTAACAGTTATTCTTATACCAGCTACTACTTTGTCAGAGGCTAAGTTCCTTCTATCTTTCGGGAAGCGAGTGGAAGAAGAAGTCTTGTGACTCGGCTACATAAATGATCACATCATCTAAATAGATTTACATTATCTATCAGATAGAGAAAGATAGTTTTTGTATAGTAATGAACAAAATTATTTACGGGAGCCAATTATACAATAGATTACCGTTATATTTTACTGAGCTCATTTATATAAAATCCTAGGTCCACCAAAGTAGGAAATACTACAGCTTGGACAAGACAACATACATAAAGGAGACGTTTATTATTCTTAGGTTGTAGATTTTAAATGTTAGCGTATTGTATTTGTAAAATGATTTTAAAAAATATAAATGAACGTAAGAGAAATGAAAAATAGAAACAAAATTTTAATCAGAGCCAACTGAATTTATAGTGTTTTCTTTAAGGAATTTAATTCCCTCTTAGTATCTAAGGTTGTGGATTAATTCCTCCCACGATAGAACGTATTACACACAGTTTTAGTGGTACTTCAAACCCCAGTGTTTAAGTGAATACAAAGTTCGGTAGTAAATCACACTTATTGTTGCTTTGTTTGATGTTAAAAGTATGCAGAAGAAGAAGGAGAAACTCACAAAATCGTATGAAAATTCTTAGCAGAATACTCTTGTATTTATAGCCAAACTTGTGCTGAAATCTGAAGAGGTGAAATGCAACTCTTCAGAATGGTTGTTTATGCAAAACAGTCATAGCATAAATGTCATAACACAAGTGGCTATTTACCCAACTATAAATAGGGAAAATAAAAAGGGAAAATTGAAGAGGGTAGTTTAATTTTTAGTTATACAATTGAAAAACAGATTGGATTTATTATTAATATTTATTATAATATTAATATTCTGTTACTAGAAAAATATTTAATAACATTTATGTTAATATTTTACAATTAACTAATTAATTTGGTCCAAAGAATTAATCAGTCAATTGATTATTTGACCAAATCCTAATCCGAATCAGAATTCAAATTCAAATCCGAAGCCGAGCCGAGCGAGCGATGATGACGACGACACGAGGCTTGCCTTCTTCTCAACTCTTTAAGAGCTACAAGAAGAGTAATTTCTTATATACTCATAAAAATTCTCTTTCTTTTCCAACATGGGACAATGTCCCTTTGCAAAGGGGAAAACTTAAAATTTCACTTAAAATTTATATTTTTCTCCATTTCCCATTTACCTAATTTTAAGTATATCATATACTTAAAACCCCATCAATCCCCCACATGAATGGGGGATGACTATATCACGGAAATATGCATGAAAAAAACTGTGTTATTTGCAAGCAATGATTAATTGCATCTGGATAAGTAGGTTTCCTTTTGAACTTCCGTAGTAAACTTATGTCGGATGTACTCGGTCAATCGGTAGACTTGATATCTTTTGTAACGACCTAACTGGTCGTTTTGATTTTAAAAACTCCGCCTCCTAAATAAAGCTTCTCGCACTTGCGTTAATTAAATTACGACCTACGGGATGGTTGGTTCGGAACTTGGAAGATTTAGGGTCGAAAAATGCTCATTTGATTGCTTTAGTTTTCCTTTAAAAGCTAATTTTGACTTTGTTCAACATTTTTAGCAAATGGACCCACATTTGTGCTTGGACGGTCTCATAGGGTTCGTAGGAAGATAGAGACATGGCATAGACCCGGAATCGAATGTCGAAGTCCCTAGCCTAAGTAATGAATTTTTACAAAAAGTTATTAAATTGAAATTCTAAAGATTTAAAGAAACTAAATAATGTTCGATCACATTGATATCGGGCTCGTATGTTGGCCTGTACACACGGTACAGGTCCTATATAACATTTAAGACTTGACCGCAAAATTTGGTTTCAATCTGTTTAGTATAAGTGTGTTTCGGCACGTTAGAAGCGAATTAAGAACTTGAAATTCATAAGTTTGATTCAATTGGTTTGGGGTAATTCTTTGATTTAGCGTTGTTTCCGAAATTCTGACGGTTCGAGCAAGACCATTTCATGATTTTAAACCTGTCAGTATGTTAGGGCGAGGCCCAGGATCCAGGAGAATCAATCAGACTAGGCGTGACTGAAGTTGAAAATTTTAGGAAGGGTTGAAGCTACAACTAACTGTCATAATCGCACCTGTGGTTGGCTAGCCGCAAGTGCGAGACCGTAGAAACGGCCAACCTCACATAGATGTGGCCAAGCCAGTCCAGGCCCAAAGCCGCAAATGTGGGAATAAACTCGCAGACGCGGGCCAGGTGAAATTCCGCAGAAGTGGGCTCCCTTCCGTATATGCAGTGACCGCAGGTGCGGCCCAAGGTCGTAGATGAAGAAATCGCTGAAGCAGTGAGCCTTATTAATTTGGCTCCAACCCTTTTTGCCCAATTCCCACTCCTTTATGGGGCGATTTTGGAGCTATTGAAAAGTGATTTTCACCTAGCATCTTAAGGTATGTCAACCCCCCTTATTTCTACGTTTACTACTTGAGTTTTGGGTAGATTAACACCTAAAGATTAGGAAAATTTTAGGTTAGAGCAAAACCTAGGATTTTGATAAAACTTAGATTTTACCATTAAATTTGTCATGCAATGAAATAGAAATCATACATTATTAATCCTTAGGTTACAAGGAACAAATTTGTTTTAAATTTTCAGAATTTGGGCACGTGGGCACGGGGTCAGATTTTAGGAAACTTATGTATAGGGTTCTGAAATTACTTTAGTAATTAAAATGCGTACTCTTGAGCTTATATTGACTAGCTCCTACCTCATTTAACTAGTTTTGGATTGTTAGGCTTCAAATTGAGACTTTGTGCTGTTCTTGGTATTGGAAGTTCGCTTTGGAGTCAGGTGAGTCTCCTTTATCCGATTGGAACCTTAGTTGTTTGTGCAAATTTCCATACCAAGCTGGTCTTGAGAAAGCCAATAGGGCAAAATCACTTCAACCATTGAGAGGTGTAAAGTGGGTAAATTAGTGCAATGGTTATATCATATTCCTCAAATATGTCAACGATACCTTAGACACAAGTACCCGTCAATTGACCACCTAGGAGGAAGTCACTACACTAATGCTTTTTAAACCAATTTGAACATCTTGTAGCATTTTGAATCTTAGATTAATTTACAATCTGTAGTTTGGTAAAAGCAGAATTATAAAGAAAACCCAAAAAATGATTAGAAGTGTAATTGATAACACATACGAAATCCTAAAGTAGATAGATACTCGATTTTAATTCTAGCTCTCTATGGATTCGATCCTGACCTAAAAATAGGTAAAAGTTATTGCGACCCTCTTTTGCTACTTATTAGCAGTGTGGAGTTGGCAGCGATCACTTATTGGCGTCGTTGCCGGGGAGCTAACGGTTTTGGCTATCTATTTAGTTAGTTTTTTGTGTTGTTCTTCTTTCCTTATTTGTTACTAATTTTTGTGTGTCAGTTATTAGGCACTAAATGGCTTTAAATGCTAATGACCCTCTTGGAAACGTGCTTGCGGGGGAGGAGGTTGATGATTTTGGAGAAGATGAGGTGCCTCTTGTACCTCCTAGACCACGACGAGGCCACTAGGCCAATGCTAATGATAACATCCCAGACCCTCCTCCACCACCTCCAAGAGCAGTTCCTCGGGTGCTCCCAAACCAAGGCTATGCAAGTGCTATTGTCCCACCCAAAATCTGGGCGGGCAATTTTCAGATAACCAATATAATGTTGGCCTTACATGAGCAGCGTGGGTATTTCACGGGCGTTGCAGATCAAAATGCATACAAACATCTCAAGGGCATGTTGGGGGAGAAAGCAAACAATTGTGTCCGAGGATGCTTTACGGTTTAGACTTTTTCCATTCTCACTTCGGGGGAAGCATTGGATTGGCTCGATAGACTTCCCAACCATTCCATCACAAATTGGGATGAGCAGGCGTATAATTTTATTGCTAAATTTTACTCACTCGGGCACATGAAGGCACTTCGAGATGAGATATTGGCCTTCAAGCAAGAGCCCACGGAACCTTTTCATGAGATTTGGGAGCGGTATAGAACGATGGTGAAGGAATTCCCCAATAATGACATGACGGAGAATATGTTGCAACAAACTTTTTATCGGGGCATCAATACTACAAATCAATTCATAGTGAATTAACTTGCTGGGGGAAATTTTATGAAGTTGACTTATGATGAAGCTTGTGCCGTACTTGATGAGATGGAAGATACATCCTACACATGGAAAAGTAGAGCCAATGTTCCTCAAGGTGACCCTACGGTTATTCATTTACATAAGGAATTACATGACCATGAGCAAGCTATAACGGAGTTGACGACTACCATGAACCAATTGGCTAAGGCACAGTTGCAATAAGTCAAAATCCTCGCCAAGTAAATGCCATGGAGGGTGTTGATATTGTTGAAACACGTTCTCAATACATACTAAACGTGTGTTCATATTTGTAGGTTTTGATAAATGACAAACGACGCGCAATTGACATATGACGAGGTCCAAGTACAAGCGCGCAATTGACACATAACGAGGTTCAAGCACAAGACGAACAAATATCTTGATCAAGCAAAGAAATAAAGTTATACATGAGTCGTTCTTTAATTGTGATCTTGATCCGACAATTGACTCAAGACTTGGCTTCTCTCGTAAAATCATTTTTATCAAATCATGCATATTTAATTTAAAGCAAATGATTTTCAAACATTTGATTTTAGCCAAAATGATTTTTAAACATGCCTCTCAAATCTGGACAAAGATAATCAATTATGTACTTTATGATAATCGATTATGTTAAGACAATGTACACCAGGTTTACAAAGCTGAACAATAATCGATTATGTACCTTATGATAATCGATTATGTTAAGGCATTGTACATTATATTTTTCAAAGCTACAAGATAATCGATTATGTACCTTATGATAATCGATTATGTTGAGGCAGTGTCTATCAAATTTTACAAGACTGTAAGATAATCGATTATGTACTTTATGATAATCGATTATGTTAAGATAGTGTAGTCCGAAGTTTTCAAAATATAAAAGATAATCGATTATCCTTATAGCATTATCGATTATGCAAATGACCGTTGCCTAAGTATTTTTAAACTCTGAAAGATAATCGATTATACACAATCTGATAATCGATTATGCTAAGTAAAATCTGCATATGATTTTTTGAACGTTGTCAGGTAATCGATTATACACAATCTGATAATCGATTATGCTAAGTAAAATCTGAATATGATTTTTTGAACGTTGTCAGGTAATCGATTATACGATTTGGACATTCGATTATTCTGC
The DNA here is from genome assembly GCA_034376525.1 of Nicotiana benthamiana. Taxonomy (NCBI): domain Eukaryota; kingdom Viridiplantae; phylum Streptophyta; class Magnoliopsida; order Solanales; family Solanaceae; genus Nicotiana; species Nicotiana benthamiana. The sequence goes on along the minus strand of JAXGFW010000107.1, from coordinate 8,361 downwards.
TTAAAATCTGGGAATGATTTTTGAACGATTGGAAAATAATCGATTATGCAAATCAGATAATCGATTATCTTAGCACAAAATCAGCAATTCTTGATTGGCAATTAGGCAACGGTTGTGGGGGTTTTGAACACTATAAATACAACTCAAAATCAGTCTTCTAAGTACAACAACTGATCATATTCTTTCTAAAGCTTGCATACTCTCATATTCATCATTTTCTATTCATTTCATAAGTTTATGAGAGCCAAACTCTTGACGAAAGTTGTTGTGTTCTTGAGCATATTTATTTTACTCATATCTACTCTTAAAGAGAGTCTTGTCTTGAGTGCTAAGTGTTTGTATACACTTGAAGGGAAGTGGTAATCCCTTGTGTTTGTTAGAAGGAACGTTTTCATTCCTTCGGTTGAAGTCTTGAAGTGTGGTATCTTCGAGCAAAGGTTGTTGAGGCTTGTGTGACTCAAATTCTCAGTTTGTAACGGTTTGTTAAGCACCCGTAAGCTTAACAAAATTAGTGGAATCTCGAGAGAGTCTCTCGGGGACTGGACTAGCCACAGGTTGTGGTGAACCAGGATAATTTCGGTGCGTTCGTTCCTTATTATTTACTTACCGCACTTATTTCAATCCTGCAATTTTTAATTCCGCAAGTTTATATTGTTTTTTATTATAATACTATTCACCCCCCCCCTCTAGCGTTAAGTGTATATTCTAACAATTGGTATCAGAGCCCAACTCTCTGAAAGACTTAACCGTTTGAGAGAAACAATCCATGGCTTCTACTCGTGACTTTAATGCAGGAATAGGTGAAGGACAATGCTCCACCAAACCACCATTATTCGATGGCACAAACTATACGTACTGGAAGGAGAGGATGAGAATATTCATCCAATCAAATAATTTTCATCTATGGAAGGTTATAACGAAGGGAGGACAAATTCCAACCAAAAAGGTTGAAAATTAATGGGTTCCAAAATCCGAAGATGAATACGATGCGGATGATATCCGAAAAGTGCAGAACAACGCTAGAGCCATCAACTTATTATATTGTGATGTAAATGCTGATGATTACAGAAAAATATCATGTTGCACAACGGCTAAGAAAATGTGGGATAAGCTGGAAATCACGTACGAAGGTACGGACCAGGTAAGAGAAGCTAAAATTGATTTTCTAACCCATGCATATGAACTGTTTCACATGAAGGAAAGCGAGAGGATCGATGACATGTTCGAACGATTTTCAAAAATCGTCAATGACCTACATGCTCATAAGAAGACCTTCACGGATAAGGAACTTGTCCGAAAAATTCTCCGAAGTCTCACTCCGGAGTGGCGCTCCAAGGCCGACGCGATTCAAGAGTCTATCGGTGTTTCAAATGTCACCATCGACGGACTAAGAGGTAATCTTAAAACCTATGAATCTACTATACTTAACCCTCCGTTTAATGATCAAAGGAAACAAAGAATCGCCCTCAAGGCAAGCACGGCTCAACCTCAAAATGATGAGGACTCAAACAACGGAGATAACGAGTTCGGACTCGTTATTAAGAGGTTTCAAAAGTTCATGCGAAAAGAGTATGAACGAAAGGCAAACAACAAGGAGATCAAGTAAAGTGCTATGGATGCGGAGAAATCGGGCACATTAAATCAAATTGCCCAAATGTCAAAAAGGAGAAGAAACCCTTCAAGAAACAACGAGCATACATATCTTGGGGAGGTGACTCCGGAGACGAATGAAGCGACGATGAAGAAGACGAAACCGCAAATCTATGTCTCATGGCACACGAAGACAATCAAGAAGAGGTATGTCAAATTTCTTCAAAAAATTTCTATTCTCTTGAGGAAATGCAAAACGCTTTTGATGAACTGTATAGTGAATTCATTAAAGCTTCCAAAACTGTTAGAGACGTAAAGAAAAATTCCTCTTTGAAAGAAAAAGATTTTGAAAAACAACTCTCTTTGAAAGAAAAAGATTTGGAAAAATTGATTTTGGAAAATGAGAAGTTGAAAGAAGAAAACAAATTTTTCGGCAACAGAAGCGCCGACAAACCCGAGAGTTCTAGTAAAAATTGTATTTCTTGCATGCATCTAAAAGATGAAGTAGAAAGACTTAAAGGCACCCTAGATGAGTTCAATTCTTCTCATAAAAATTTGAATGATGTTCTTGTCAATTTGAAATCGACCAAACATGGCATAGGTTTCAAAAAAGAGCCTAAAGAAAAAGTTGAAGCCATCCCCCAACAACCCAAGGCTCAACCTAGGATAAATAAAATAAACATTCATCCTAGAAATAACCATCCTAGACCAAACACTAGAAGAAACATTGAACATTTTAGAACGCCTAGAAATGGCCTTCAACAATCGCAACCTAGACATACTCGACCTAGAAAAAATTATTCTAGAAACGCTGCATATCCTAGAACAAACAGTAGGAGAAATGATTTTCAAGGATTGCGCAATAGCCATATTGTCAAAAATAGAGCAAACGATTTTCGTACCTCCAACTACTACCAACCTAGAAGAATGCATAATCCTAATGTCATTTGTCATTATTGTAGTCGAATAGGACATAATGCTCCTGCTTGTTTTACTAGACATAGACACTTAACTGCATGTCAAGCACAACAGCATTTTACACCTAACTCTCAAGGACCCAAAACAGCTTGGGTACCAAAAACTCATTAATTTGTCTTGTAGGTATGTTTGAAGGGATCAAGTGTACTTTGGTACCTTGATAGTGGATGCTCCAAACACATGACCGGAGACGCATCCAAGTTCCTTCAACTAGAACACAAGGAAGGAGGAAACGTTATTGTTGGAGATAACAACAAGGGAAAAATTATCGGCATTGGCTCGGTCGGTAAGAATGAATCTTCTTCCATTAAGCATATATTGCTAGTTAAAGTTCTAAAACATAATCTCTTGAGCATAAGTCAATTATCTGACAAGGGAAATCTTGTTTTGTTTGATTCGGAAGAATGCTTAGTTTTTCGTCGTAGTTTTTAAAAATTATTCTTCGTGGTTTTAGAATTGATAACATCTATATGGTTGATCTTGAAAACTCTTCATCAGAGTATGTGAATTGTCTTATGAGTAAAGAAGATGATATGTGGTTATGGCATCGTAGAGTAGCTCATATCAACATGCATCTTTTAAACAAATTGGTTTCACAAAATTTAGTTATTGGTCTTCCAAATTTGAAATTTGAAAATGACACTATTTGTGATTCTTGTCAAAAAGGGAAGCAAACAAAAGCATCTTTTAAATCTAAGAATATTGTTTCAACTACAAGACCTTTGCAACTTCTTCACATGGATCTCTTTGGACCATCTCGCATTGAAAGTCTTGGTAGAAATCGTTATGCTTTTGTTATTGTTGATGATTATTCTAGATTTACATGGACACTATTTCTTGCTCACAAAAGTATGGCTTTTCAAAATTTTAAATGTTTTCTTAAACGTGTTAAAAATGAAAAGAACACAACCGTCACTTCCATAAGAAGTGATCATGGGGGAGAGTTCGATCACAATCTCTTCCCGGACTTTTGTGACGAACTCGGTATTGAGCACACCTTCTCTGCTCCACGTACACCACATAAAAATGGAGTGGTGGAACGGAAAAATAGGTGTCTCGAAGAGATGGCTAGAACCATGCTCGATGAGGCTAAGATTCCCAAACAATTTTGGGCGGATGCCGTGAGTACCGCATGCTACGTTTTAAACAGAGTAGTCATAAGGCCAATACTCATGAAAACTCCTTATGAACTCTATAAGGGAAGGAAACCTAATCTCTCCCATCTTAGAGTATTCGGTTGTAAATGCTTTATTCATAACAACGGAAAAGATAATTTGGGAAAATTTGATGCCAAATCGGATGAAGGAATTTTTCTTGGTTATTCATCACGTAGCAAAGCATTTTGAGTATTCAATAATAGAACCGAAACTGTTGAGGAATCCCCTCATATTGTGTTTTCCGAAAATAATGCTCGCTTGGCGAGAAAGGATTCTGGTTTTGATCTTGCAGGTATTTTAAACACAATAAGTCCTCAAGACAAAGCACAAGAGGAAAATCCAAAGGAAATTCAAGATGAAATCTTGGAACAATCATCGGAGGAAGCGCCACCACTGGAGAAAGAAATGAAACTGCCCAACGCGTGGAGGACAATCAAAGACCATCCTCTCGACAAGGTAATTGGCGGCATTGAACAAAAGGTAAGTACTCAAAACAATCTTAAGAACACCTTAGTGCTTTCGTTTCTCAAATTGAACCCTCAACCATTTCCGAAGAAATGGGGATGAGCATTGGACCTTGGCAATGCAAGAGGAGCTTAACCAATTCAAACAAAATGACGTTTGGGAATTGGTGCCAAGACCCGACAATCATACCATAATTGGTACGAAATGGATTTTTCGAAATAAATTAGATGAAAATGGTGTAATCACTAGAAACAAAGCTAGGCTTGTAGCAAAAGGTTACAATCAAGAAAAAGGAATTGACTATGAAGAAACGTATGCACCCGTAGCAAGATCAGAAGCTATTTGTTTATTACTTGCTTTTGCCTCTTCTATGAATTTCAATTTATATCAAATGGATGTAAATAGTGCTTTTCTAAATGGCTTTATTCAAGAAGAAGTTTATGTTGAACAACCCCCGGGCTTTGAAGATTTTAAATCTCCCGATCATGTCTTCAAACTTAAGAAAGCCCTTTATGGTCTTAAACAAGCTCCCCGAGCTTGGTATGAACGATTGAGCAAATTTCTTTTGGACAATGAGTTCATTAGGGGGAAAGTTGACACCACACTATTTATTAAGCATAAAAACAATAATATTTTATTAGTTCAAATCTATGTGGATGATATTATTTTTGGTGCTACTAACAATGCTTTGTGCAAGGAATTTTCTGATTTAATGACAAGCGAATTTGAGATGTCTATGATGGGTGAGCTAACCTTCTTCTTGGGGTTGCAAGTGAAACAAATGAAAGAAGGAACTTTCATTTGTCAATCTAAATATTGCAAAGAGTTGCTAAAACGATTTGAAATGAGCAACGCCAAAGCAATGGCCACTCCTATGAGCACATCCGATCATCTTGACAAAGATGAGAAAGGTAAGGAAGTCGACACCAAGAAGTATCAAGGTATGATCGGATCCCTTCTTTATCTTACTGCTAGTAGACCGGACATAATGTTTAGCATATGTTTATGCGCTCGATATCAATCATGTGTGAAGGAGTCGCACCTAACTGCGGTTAAGCGGATAATGAAGTATCTTGTTGGTACTATAAATGTGGGACTATGGTATCCCAAAGGTTCTTCTTGCCAACTTGTTGGCTATTGTGACTTCGATTTTGCGGGTTGCAAATTGGACCGCAAGAGCACTAGTGGCACTTGCCATTTGCTCGGTAGCTCTCTTGTCTCTTGGTTTAGTAAGAAACAGGTAAGTGTTGCATTGTCCATAACCGAGGCTGAATATGTAGCCGCAGGGAGTTGTTATGCTCAAATCCTTTGGATGAAACAATAACTCTCGGACTATGGACTAAGTATGGATCATATCCCTCTTAGATGTGATAATACTAGCGCCATAAGCTTGACGAAGAACCCCGTTCTTCATTCAAGAACAAAACACATTGAAATTAGGCACCACTTTATAAGAGATCACGTTCTCAAAGGTGATCTCGAAATTGAGTTTGTTGAAACCAAATCTCAATTGGCCGACATTTTCACAAAGCCTTTTGAGAAAGAGTCCTTTTTCCGAATTCGTAGTGAACTCGGGATTCTTGACTCCACGTTGATCTAAGTCATGCATTGCATTCTTTTCTTTTCATTACTAACTTGAGCGTCGGAGGCGCCTAATTCTGTTTTGCAGGTATCGCCCCAAAGATAGAGGGAATTATAAAGCACTGGTGCAGAATAATCGATCTCTTTTAAGAATAATCGATTTCTCTTAAGTACATAATCGATCATCAAGTATCAATAATCGATTATGCTGACATTATATTGTCCCTTTTATGATTGCAATATTGGTTAATCATTAAACTGATTATTTACTTATTTTTTTGCTAATGTCACAAGGGGGAAGAATAAGGGCTATGCGCTTAATATTTATTGGCATAAATTGAGGGGGGAATTGATATGTTGAGGGGGAACTAATTGCATATCTATATACTTTTCTTGGATGTCATTATGAATTCTCTAATATGCATATCCCGATATTGGTTTGCCATTATCAAAAAGGGGGAAATTGTTGAAACACGTTCTCAATACATACTAAACGTGTGTTCATATTTGTAGGTTTTGATAAATGACAAACAACGCACAATTGACATATGACGAGGTCCAAGCACAAGCGCGCAATTGACACAGAACGAGGTTCAAGCACAAGACGAACAAAGATCTTGATCAAGCAAAGAAATAAAGTTATACATGAGTCGTTCTTTAATTGTGATCTTGATCCAACAATTGACTCAAGACTTGGCTTCTCTCATAAAATCATTTTTATCAAATCATGCATATTTAATTTAAAGCAAAATGATTTTCAAACATTTGATTTTAGCCAAAATGATTTTTAAACATGCCTCTCAAATCTGGACAAAGATAATCGATTATGTACTTTATGATAATCGATTATGTTAAGATAATGTACACCAGATTTACAAAGCTGAACAATAATCGATTATGTACCTTATGATAATCGATTATGTTAAGGCAGTGTACATTAGATTTTTCAAAGCTACAAGATAATCGATTATGTACCTTATGATAATCGATTATGCTGAGGCAGTGTCTATCAAATTTTACAAGACTGTAAAATAATCGATTATGTACTTTATGATAATCGATTATGCTAAGACAGTGTAGTCCGAAGTTTTCAAAATATAAAAGATAATCGATTATCCTTATAGCATAATCGATTATGCAAATGACCGTTGCCAAAGTATTTTTAAACTCTGAAAGATAATCGATTATACACAATCTGATAATCGATTATGCTAAGTAAAATCTGCATTTGATTTTTTGAACGTTGTCAGGTAATCGATTATACACAATCTGATAATCGATTATGCTAAGTAAAATCTGAATATGATTTTTTGAACGTTGTCAGGTAATCGATTATACGATTTGGATAATCGATTATTCTGCTTAAAATCTGGGAATGCTTTTTGAACGATTAGAAAATAATCGATTATGCAAATCGGATAATCGATTATCTTAGCACAAAATCAGCAATTCTTGATTGGAAATTAGGCAACGGTTGTGGGGGTTTTGAACACTATAAATACAACTCAAAATCAGTCTTCTAAGTACAACAACTGATCATATTCTTGCTAAAGCTTGCATACTCTCATATTCATCATTTTCTATTTATTTCATAAGTTTTTGAGAGCCAAACTCTTGACGAAAGTTGTTGTGTTCTTGAGCGTATTTATATTACTCATATCTACTCTTAAAGAGAGTCTTGTCTTGAGTGCTAAGTGTTTGTATACACTTGAAGGGAAGTGTTAATCCCTTGTGTTTGTTAGAAGAAACGTTTTCATTCCTTCGGTTGAAGTCTTGAAGTGTGGTATCTTCGAGCAAAGGTTGTTGAGGCTTGTGTGACTCAAGTTCTCAGTTTGTAACGGTTTGTTATGTACCCGCTTAACGAAGTTAGTGGAATCTCGAGAGAGTCTCTCGGGGACTAGACTAGCCACAGGTTGTGGTGAACCAGGATAATTTCGGTGCATTCGTTCCTTATTATTTACTTACCGCACTTATTTCAATCCTGCAACTTTTAATTCCGCAAGTTTATATTGTTTTTTATTATAACGCTATTCACCCCCCCTCTAGCGTTAAGCGTATATTCTAACAGATATGCTTTCCAGCAAGAGAAGGCAAAGAAGGCAACAAAACCAAGGGAATTCTGAGCAATTTGATGCATGTGATGGGTTTAAAATAATGGCTATGATGAGCAAAACGAATATGCACAATATGTGAACAACTTTCTAAGCCAACCGGGGAACTCTTCAAACCAACAACAGTGGAGACCTCAAGGAAATTGGGGCAATCAACAACTAAACAATGGTAATTGGGGAAACAACAACCAAAATAACAACTCTCGCAATCAGAACGACAATCAAGGAAACTAAGGGAATTGGAATGGTAATAATAATAATTGGGGAAACAATAATAAGGTTGATGGAAAAATGGGAACCAAGGAAACCAGGGGTAAGGCTTTCAAAGGCCCCCAATGTACCAACAACCGAAAAATCCACCCCCATTTCCTTCTGAAAGTCATAGTTCTTCTAGAACTTATACGAGTAGAATTGAAATGATGTTCGAACAAATGATAAAGAAGAATGCAGATTCGGATGCACAATTGGCTTCCCACAAT
>JAXGFW010000106.1:0-100484 GCA_034376525.1 Nicotiana benthamiana | reverse complement strand
ATGGCACGATTCGGGACGTCGCAGGACATGGAAGGGCGTGGCCATGGCACGTGTAGGGACGCATCAGGACATGGTCATGGCACTTGTAAAGACGCGTCAAGAACCAGTGCACGAGTCGGGACCTCACAGGACGTGTCAGGACATGGCCATGGCACGTGTCAGGACATCACAAGACATTGCAGGATATTGCCATGGTACGTGTCTGGACGCGTTAGGACATGGCCTTGGCACGCGTCAGGACGTGGCAGGGTGTGGCCATAGCACGAGTCAGGACGTCACAGGACATGGCCATGGCACGCGTCAGGACGTGGAAGGGCGTGGTCATGGCACAAGTTAGGACGTCGCAGGACATGGCCCGTGTCAGGACGCGTCAGGACATGGCAGGGCGTGGCCATGGCACGAGTCGGGACGTCACAGGACATGGCAGGTTGTGGCCATGGCACGAGTCGGGACATCGCAAGATGCGTCAGGACATGGCCATGGCACGTGTCAGGACGCATCAGGATATGGCCATGGCACGTGTCAAGACGCATATGGACATAGCGATAGCACGTGTCCGGACGTGTCAGGACATGGAAGGGCGTGGCCATGGCACTAGTCGGGACGTCGCGGGACATGGCAGGGCCTGGCCATTGCACGTGTAGGGACGCATCAGGACATGGACATGGCACTTGTCAAGACGTGTCAAGACATAGCAGGGCGTGGTAATGGCACGAGTCGGGACGTCACAGGACATGGCAGAGCGTGGCCATGGCAAGAGTTGGGACGTCGCAGGACGTGTCAGGACATGGCCATGGCCATGGCACGTGTCAAGACGCGTCAAGACATGGCATGGCGTGGCCATGGCACGGGTCGGTACGTCACAGGACATGGCAGGGCGTGGCCATGGCACGAGTCGGGACCTCGCAAGACGTGTCAGGACATGGCCAAGGCACGTGTCAGGACGCGTCAAGACATGGCAGGGCGTGGCCATTGCACGAGTCAAGATGTCGCAGGACATGGCAGGATATGGCCATGGTACGTGTCAGGACGCGTCAGGACATGGTAGGGCATGGCCATGCCACGAGTCAAAACGTCGCAGGACATGGCCGGATATGGCCATGGTACGTGTCAGGACGCGTCAGGACATGGCCATGGCACGCGTCAGGACCTGGCAAGGTTTGGCCATGGCACAAGTCAGGATGTCGCAGGACGTGGCACGGCGTGGCCATGGCACGAGTCGGGACGTCGCAAGACATGGTAGGGCGTGGCCATGGCACGAGTCAGGACGTTGCAAGACATTGTAGGATATGGCCATGGTACGTGTCTGGACGCGTCAGGACATGGCCATGGCACGCGTCAGGACGTGGCAGGGTGTGGCCATGGCACGAGTCAGGACGTCGCAGGACATGGCCATGGCACGCATCAGGACGTAGCAGGGCGTGGTCATGGCACAAGTTAGGACGTCGCAAGACATAGCAAGACATGGCCATGGCACGTGTCAGGACGCGTCAGGACATGGCAGGGCGTGGCCATGGCACGTGTCAGGACGTCGCAGGACATGGCAGGGCGTGGCCATGGCACGAGTTGGGACGTCGCAGAACATGGCAGGGCGTGACCATGGCACATGTCAGGACGCATCAAGTATGGCCATGGCACGTGTCAGGACGCATAAGGACATGGCCATAGCACGTGTCCGGACACGTTAGGACATGGAAAGGCGTGGCCATGGCACGATTCGGGACGTCGCAGGACATGGAAGGGCGTGGCCATGGCACGTGTAGGGACGCATCAGGACATGGTCATGGCACTTGTAAAGACGCGTCAAGAACAGGTGCACGAGTCGGGACCTCACAGGACGTGTCAGGACATGGCCATGGCACGTGTCAGGACATCGCAATTCATTGCAGGATATTGCCATGGTACGTGTCTGGACGCGTTAGGACATGGCCTTGGCACGCGTCAGGACGTGGCAGGGTGTGGCCATAGCACGAGTCAGGACGTCATAGGACATGGCCATGGCACGCGTCAGGACGTGGAAGGGCGTGGTCATGGCACAAGTTAGGACGTCGCAGGACATGGCATGGCCATGGCCCGTGTCAGGACGCGTCAGGACATGGCAGGGCGTGGCCATGGCACGAGTCGGGACGTCACAGGACATGGCAGGTCGTGGCCATGGCACGAGTCGGGACGTCGCAAGATGCGTCAGGACATGGCCATGGCACGTGTCAGGACGCATCAGGATATGGCCATGGCACGTGTCAAGACGCATATGGACATAGCCATAGCACGTGTCCGGACGTGTCAGGACATGGAAGGGCGTGGCCATGGCACTAGTCGGGACGTCGCGGGACATGGCAGGGCCTGGCCATTGCACGTGTAGGGACGCATCAGGACATGGACATGGCACTTGTCAAGACGCGTCAAGACATAGCAGGGCGTGGCAATGGCACGAGTCGGGACGTCACAGGACATGGCAGGGCGTGGTCATGGCAAGAGTTGGGACGTCGCAGGACGTGTCAGGACATGGCCATGGCCATGGCACGTGTCAAGACGCGTCAAGACATGGCATGGCGTGGCCATGGCACGGGTCGGGACGTCACAGGACATGGCAGGGCGTGGCCATGGCACGAGTCGGGACCTCGCAAGACGTGCCAGGACATGGCCAAGGCACGTGTCAGGACGCGTCAAGACATGGCAGGGCGTGGCCATTGCACGAGTCAAGATGTCGCAGGACATGGGAGGATATGGCCATGGTACATGGTAGGGCATGGCCATGCCATGAGTCAAAACGTCGCAGGACATGGCAGGATATGGCCATGGTACGTGTCAGGACGCGTCAGGACATGGCCATGGCACGCGTCAGGACATGGCAAGGTTTGGCCATGGCACAAGTCAGGATGTCGCAGGACGTGGCAGGGCGTGGTCATGGCACAGGTTAGGACGTTGCATGAAATGGCAGGATATGGCCATGGTACGTGTCAGGACGCGTCAGGACGTGGAAGGGCGTGGCCATGGCACGAGTCGGGACGTCGCAGGACATGGCAGGGCGTGGCCATGGCACGAGTCAGGACCTCGCAGGACGTGTCAGAACATGGCCATGGCACGTGTCAAGACGCATCAGGACATTGCAGGACATGGCCATGGTACGTGTCAGGACGTGGCAAGGTGTGGCCATGGGACGAGTCGGGACGTCACAGGACATGGCAGGTCGTGGCCATGGCACGAGTCGGGACGTCGCAAGATGCGTCAGGACATGGCCATGGCACGTGTCAGGACGCATCAGGATATGGCCATGGCACGTGTCAAGACGCATATGGACATAGCCATAGCACGTGTCCGGACGTGTCAGGACATGGAAGGGCGTGGCCATGGCACTAGTCGGGACGTCGCGGGACATGGCAGGGCCTGGCCATGGCACGTGTAGGGACGCATCAGGACATGGACATGGCACTTGTCAAGACGCGTCAAGACATAGCAGGGCGTGGCAATGGCACGAGTCGGGACGTCGCAGGACATGGCAGGGCGTGGCCATGGCAAGAGTTGGGACGTCGCAGGACGTGTCAGGACATGGCCATGGCCATGGCACGTGTCAAGACGCGTCAAGACATGGCATGGCGTGGCCATGGCACGGGTCGGGACGTCACAGGACATGGCAGGGCGTGGCCATGGCACGAGTCGGGACCTCGCAAGACGTGTCAGGACATGGCCAAGGCACGTGTCAGGACGCGTCAAGACATGGCAGGGCGTGGCCATTGCACGAGTCAAGATGTCGCAGGACATGGCAGGATATGGCCATGGTACGTGTCAGGACGCGTCAGGACATGGTAGGGCATGGCCATGCCACGAGTCAAAACGTCGCAGGACATGGCAGGATATGGCCATGGTACGTGTCAGGACGCGTCAGGACATGGCCATGGCACGCGTCAGGACATGGCAAGGTTTGGCCATGGCACAAGTCAGGATGTCGCAGGACGTTACATGACATGGCAGGATATGGACATGGTACATGTCAGGACGCGTCAGGACGTGGAAGGGCGGGGCCATGGCACAAGTCGGGACGTCGCAGGACATGGTAGGGCGTGGCCATGGCATGAGTCGGGACCTCGCAGGACGTGTCAGGACGTGGCCATGGCACGAGTCAAGGCGTCGCATGACATGGCAGGATATGGCCATGGTACCTGTCTGGACGTGTCGGGACATGGCCATGGCATGCGTCAGGACGTGGCAAGGTGTGGCCATGGGACGAGTCAGAACGTCGCAGGACATGACCATGGCACGCGTCATGATGTGGCAGGGTGTGGTCATGGCACAAGTTAGGACGTTGCAGGACATGGACATGGCACGTGTCAGGACGCGGCAGGACATGGCAGGGCGTGGCCATGGCACGAGTCGGGACATCGCAGGACATGGCACGAGTTAGAACGTCGCAGGATGCATCAGGACATGGCCATGGCACGTATCAGGACGCATCAGGATATCGCCATGGCACGTGTTTGGACGCATAAGGACATGGCCGTAGCACGTGTCCGGATGCGTCAGGACAAGGCCATGGCACTTGTCAAGACGCGTCAGGACATGGCAGCGCATGGCCATGGCACGAGTCGGGACGTCGCAGGACATGGCAGGGCGTGGCCATGGCCCGAGTCGGGACGTCGCAGGACGTTTCAGGACATGGCCATGGAACGTGTCAGGACGCATCAGGACATGGCAGGACATGGCCATGGAACGTGTCAGGACGCGTCAGGACAAGGCAGGGTGTGGCCATGGCACGAGTCGGGACGTCACAGTACATGGCAAGGCGTGGCCATGGCACGAGTCGAGGTGTCGCAGGATGCGTCAGGACATGGCCATGGCACGTGTCAGAACGCATCAGGATATGGCCATGGCACGTGTGAAGACGCATAAGGACATAGCCATAGCACGTGTCCGGACGCGTCAGGACATGGAAGGGCGTGGCCATGGAACTAGTCGGGACGTCGCGGGACATGGTTGGGCGTGGCCATGGCACGTGTAGGGACGCATCAGGACATGGCCATGGCACTTGTCAAGACGCGTCAAGACATAGTAGGGCGTGGCAATGGCACGAGTCGGGACGTCGCAAGACATGGCAGGGCGTGGACATGGCACGAGTCGGGACGTCGCGGGACGTGTCAGGACATGGCCATGGCACGTGTCAGGACGCGTCAAGATATGGCAGGACGTGGCCATGGCACGGGTCGGGACCTCGCAGGACGTGTCAGGACATGACCAAGGCACGTGTCAGGTCGCGTCAGGACATGGCAGGGCGTGGCCATTGCACGAGTCAAGATGTCGCAGGACATGGCAGGATATGGCCGTGGTACGTGTCAGGACGCGTCAGGACATGGCAGGGCATGGCCATGCCACGAGTCAAGACGTCGCAGGACATGGCAGGATATGGCCATGGAACGTGTCAGGACGCGTCAGGACATGGCCATGGCCTGCGTCAGGACATGGCAAGGTGAGGCCATGGCACAAGTCAGGATGTCGCAGGACGTGGCAGGGCGTGGTCATGGCACAGGTTAGGACGTTGCATGGCATGGCAGGATATGGCCATGGTACGTGGCAGGACGTGGAAGGGCGTGGCCATGGCACGAATCGAGACGTGGCAGGACATGGCAGTGCGTGGCCATGGCACGAGTCAGGACCTCGCAGGACGTGTTAGGACATGGCCATGGCACGTGTCAGGACGCGTCAGGACATGGCAGGGCGTGGCCATGGCACGAGTTAAGACGTTGCAGGACATGGAAGGATATGGCCATGGTACATGTCTGGACGCGTCGGGACATGGCCATGGAACGCGTCACGACGTGGCAAGGTGTGGCCATGGGACGAATCAGAACGTTGCAGGACATGGCCATGGCACGCGTCATGACGTGGCAGGGTGTGGTCATGCACAAGTTAGGACGTCGCAGGACATTGTCATGGCACGTGTCAGGACGCGGCAGGACATGGCAAGGCGTAGCCATGGCACGAGTCGGGACGTCGCAGGACATGGCAGGGCGTGGCCATGGCACGAGTCAGGATGCGTCAGGACATGGCCATGGCACGAATAAGGACGCATCAGGATATCGCCATGGCACGTGTTTGGACGCATAAGGACATGGCCATAGCACGTGTCCGGACGCGTCACGAAAAGGCCATGGCACATGTCAGGACGCATCAGGACAAGGCCATGGCACTTGTCAAGACGCGTCAGGACATGGCAGGGCGTGGCCATGGCACGAGTCGGGACGTCGCAGGACATGGCAGGGCGTGGCCATGGCCCGAGTCGGGACGTCGCAAGACGTTTCAGGACATGGCCATGGAACGTGTCAGGACGCATCAGGATATGGTAGGGCGTGGCCATGGCACGAGTCGGGACGTCGAAGGACATGGCAGGGCGTGCGCATGGCGAGAGTCGGGACGTTGAAGGACGTGTCAGAACATGGCCATGGCACGTGTCAGGACGCGTCAGGACATGGCAGGGTGTGACCATGGCACGAGTCAGGACGTCGCAGGACATGGCAAGATATTGCAATGGTACGTGTCAGGAAGCGTTAGGACATTACCATGGCATGCTCAGGACGTGGCAGGGCATGGCTATGGCACGAGTCAGGACGTCGCAGGACATGGCCATTGTATGCGTCAGGACGTGGTAGGGCGTGGTCATGGCACGAGTCAGGATGTCGCAAGACATGGCAGGATATGGCCATGGTACGTGTCAGGACGCGTCAGGACGTGGCCATGGTACATGTCAAGATGCGTCTGGACATGGCCATGGCACGTGTCAGGACGCATCAGAACATGGCGGGCCGTGGCACGAGTCAGGACGTCGTAGGGCGTGGCAATAGCACGAGTCGGGACGTTGCAGGACGTGTCAGATCATGGCCATGGCACGTGTCAGGACGCGTCAGGACATGGCAGGGCGTGGCCATGGCACGAGTCGGGACGTCGCAGGACATGGCAGGGTGTAGCCATGGCACAAGTCGGGACCTCGCAGGACGTGTAAGGACATGGCCATGGCACATGTCAGGACGTGTTAGGACATGGAAGGGCGAGGAAATAGCACGAGTCAAGATGTCGTAGGACATGGCAGGATATGGCCATGGTACGTGTCAGGACGCGCCAGGACATGGCAGGGCGTGGCCATGCCACGAGTCAAGACGTCGCAGGACATGGTAGGATATGGCCATGGTACGTGTCAGGACGCGTCAGGACATGGCCATGGCACGCGTCAGGACGTGGCTGGGTGTGGCCAGGCACGAGTCAGAACGTCGCTGGACATGGCCATGGCACGCGTCAGGACGTGGCAGGGTGTGGTCATGGCACTAGTTAGGACGTTGCATGACATGGCAGGATATAGCCATAGTACGTGTCAGGGCGCAGAAGGACGTGGAAGGGCGTGGCCATGGCAAGAGTCGGGACGTCGCAGGACATGGCAGGGCGTGGCCATGGCACGAGTCGGGACCTCACATGACGTGTCGGGACATGGCCATGGCACGTGTCAGGACGCGTCAGGACATGGCCATGGGACACATCAGGATATGGCCATGGCACGTGTCAGGACGCATAAGGACATGGTCATATCACGTGTCCGGACACGTTAGGACATGGAAGGACGTGGCCACGGCACGAGTCCGGACGTCGCAGGACATGGTAGGGCATGGCCATGGAACGTGTAGGGACGCATCAGGACATGGCCATGGCACTTGTCAAGACGCGCCTCGACATAGCTAGGCGTGGCCATGGCACGAGTCGGGACGTTGCAGGACATGACAGGGCGTGGCCATGGCACGAGTCGGGACGTTGCGGGACGTGTCAAGACATGGCCAAGGCACGTGTCAGGACGCGTCATGACATGGCAGGGCGTGGCCATTGCACGAGTCGGGACGTCGCAGGACATGGCAGGGCGTGGCCATGGCACGAGTCGGGACCTCGCAGGACGTGTTAGGAAATGGCCATGGCACGTGTCAGGACGCATCAGGGCGTGGCCCTTGCACGAGTAAAGATGTCGCAGGACATGGCACGATATGGCCATGGCACGTGTTAGGACGCGTCAGGACAAGCAGGGCGTGGCCATGCCACGAGTCAAGACGTCACAGGACATGGCAGGGTATGGCCAGGTACGTGTCAGGATGCGTCAGGACATGGCAGGGCGTGGCCATGCCATGAGTCAAGACGTCGCAGGACATGGCAGGATATGGCCATGGTACGTGTCAGGACGCGTCAGGACATGGCCATGGCACGCATTAGGACGTGGCAGAGTGTGGCCATGGCACGAGTTAGGACGTCGCAGGCCATGGCCATGGCATGCATCAGGACGTGGCAGGGCGTGATCATGGCACAAGTTAGGACGTTGAACGACATGGCCATGGTACGTGTCGGGAAGCGTCAGGACGTGGCACGGCATGGCCATGGCACGAGTCGGGACGTCGTAAGACATGGTAGGGCGTGGCCATGGCACGAGTCAGGACGTTGCAAGACATTGGAGGATATGGCCATGGTACGTGTCTGGACGCGTCAGGACATGGCCATGGCACGTGTCAGGACGTGGCAGGGTGTGGCCATGGCACGAGTCAGGACGTCGCAGGACATGGCCATGGCATGCGTCAGGACGTAGCAGGGCGTTGTCATGGCACAAGTTAGGACGTCGCAAGACATAGCAAGACATGGCCATGGCACGTGTCAGGACGCGTCAGGACATGGCAGGGCGTGGCCATGGCACGTGTCAGGACGTCGCAGGACATGGCAGGGCGTGGCCATGGCACGATTTGGGACGCGCAGAACATGGCAGGGCGTGACCATGGCACATGTCAGGACGCATCAAGTATGGCAATGGCACATGTCAGGACGCATAAGGACATGGCCATAGCACGTGTCCGGACACGTCAGGACATGGAAAGGCGTGGCCATGGCACGATTCGGGACGTCGCAGGACATGGAAGGGCGTGGCCATGGCACGTGTAGGGACGCATCAGGTCATGGTCATGGCACTTGTAAAGACGCGTCAAGAACCAGTGCACGAGTCGGGACCTCACAGGACGTGTCAGGACATGGCCATGGCACGTGTCAGGACATCGCAAGACATTGCAGGATATTGCCATGGTACGTGTCTGGACGCGTCAGGAGATGGCCTTGGCACGCGTCAGGACGTGGTAGGGTGTGGCCATAGCACGAGTCAGGAAGTCACAGGACATGGCCATGGCACGCGTCAGGACGTGGAAGGGCGTGGTCATGGCACAAGTTAGGATGTCGCAGGACATGGCATGGCCATGGCCCGTGTCAGGACGCGTCAGGACATGGCAGGGCGTGGCGATGGCACGAGTCGGGACGTCACAGGACATGGCAGGTCGTGGCCATGGCACGAGTCGGGACGTCGCAAGATGCGTCAGGACATGGCCATGGCACGTGTCAGGACGCATCAGGATATGGCCATGGCACGTGTCAAGACGCATATGGACATAGCCATAGCACGTGTCCGGACGTGTCAGGACATGGAAGGGCATGGCCATGGCACTAGTCGGGACGTCGCGGGACATGGCAGGGCCTGGCCATTGCACGTGTAGGGACGCATCAGGACATGGACATGGCACTTGTCAAGACGCGTCAAGACATAGCAGGGCGTGGCAATGGCACGAGTCGGGACGTCACAGGACATGGCAGGGCGTGGTCATGGCAAGAGTTGGGACGTCGCAGGACGTGTCAGGACATGGCCATGGCCATGGCACGTGTCAAGACGCGTCAAGACATGGCATGGCGTGGCCATGGCACAGGTTAGGACGTTACATGACATGGCAGGATATGGCCATGGTACGTGTCAGGACGTGGAAGGGCGTGGCCATGGCACGAGTCGGGACGTCGCAGGACATGGTAGGGCGTGGCCATGGCACGAGTCGGGACCTCGCAGGACGTGTCAGGACGTGGCCATGGCACGAGTCAAGGCATCGCATGACATGGCAGGATATGGCCATGGTACGTGTCTGGACGCGTCGGGACATGGCCATGGCATGCGTCAGGACGTGGAAAGGTGTGGCCATGGGACGAGTCAGAACGTCGCAGGACATGACCATGGCACGCATCATGATGTGCCAGGGTGTGGTCATGGCACAAGTTAGGACGTTGCACGACATGGACATGGCACGTGTCAGGACGCGGCATGACATGGCAGGGCGTGGCCATGGCACGAGTCGGGACGTCGCAGGACATGGCACGAGTTAGAACGTCGCAGGATGCATCAGGACATGGCCATGGCACGTATCAGGACGCATCAGGATATCGCCATGGCACGTGTTTGGACGCATAAGGACATGGCCATAGCACGTGTCCGGACGCGTCAGGACAAGGCCATGGCACTTGTCAAGATGCGTCAGGACATGGCAGGGCATGGCCATGGCACGAGTCGGGACGTCGCAGGACATGGCAGGGCGTGGCCATGGCCCGAGTCGGGACGTCGCAGGACGTTTCAGGACATGGCCATGGAACGTGTCAGGACGCATCAGGACATGGCAGGACATGGCCATGGAACGTGTCAGGACGTGTCAGGACAAGGCAGGGCTTGGCCATGGCACGAGTCGGGACGTCGCAGGACATGGCAAGGCGTGACCATGGCACGAGTCGAGGTGTCGCAGGATGCGTCAGGACATGGCCATGGCACGTGTCAGAACGCATCAGGATATGGCCATGGCACGTGTGAAGACGCATAAGGACATAGCCATAGCACGTGTCCGGACGCGTCAGGACATGGAAGGGCGTGGCCATGGAACTAGTCGGGACGTCGCGGGACATGGTTGGGCGTGGCCATGGCACGTGTAGGGACGCATCAGGACATGGCCATGGCACTTGTCAAGACGCGTCAAGACATAGTAGGGCGTGGCAATGGCACGAGTCGGGACGTCGCAAGACATGGCAGGGCGTGGACATGGCACGAGTCGGGACGTCGCGGGACGTGTCAGGACATGGCCATGGCACGTGTCAGGACGCGTCAAGATATGGCAGGACGTGGCCATGGCACGGGTCGGGACGTCGCAGGACATGGCAGGGCGTGGCCATGGCACGAGTCGGGACCTCGCAGGACGTGTCAGGACATGACCAAGGCACGTGTCAGGACGCGTCAGGACATGGCAGGGCGTGGCCATTGCACGAGTCAAGATGTCGCAGGACATGGCAGGATATGGCCGTGGTACGTGTCAGGACGCGTCAGGACATGGCAGGGCATGGCCATGCCACGAGTCAAGACGTCGCAGGACATGGCAGGATATGGCCATGGAACGTGTAAGGACGCGTCAGGACATGGCCATGGCCTGCGTCAGGACATGGCAAGGTGAGGCCATGGCACAAGTCAGGATGTCGCAGGATGTGGCAGGGCGTGGTCATGGCACAGGTTAGGACGTTGCATGGCATGGCAGGATATGGCCATGGTACGTGGCAGGACGTGGAAGGGCGTGGCCATGGCACGAATCGGGACGTGGCAGGACATGGCAGTGCGTGGCCATGGCACGAGTCAGGACCTCGCAGGACGTGTTAGGACATGGCCATGGCACGTGTCAGGACGCGTCAGGACATGGCAGGGCGTGGCCATGGCACGAGTCAAGACGTTGCAGGACATGGAAGGATATGGCCATGGTACATGTCTGGACGCGTCGGGACATGACCATGGAACGCGTCACGACGTGGCAAGGTGTGGCCATGGGACGAATCAGAACGTTGCAGGACATGGCCATGGCACGCGTCATGACGTGGCAGGGTGTGGTCATGCGCAACTTAGGACGTCGCAGGACATTGTCATGGCACGTGTCAGGACGCGGCAGGACATGGCAAGGCGTAGCCATGGCACGAGTCGGGACGTCGCAGGACATGGCAGGGCGTGGCCATGGCACGAGTCAGGATGCGTCAGGACATGGCCATGGCACGAATAAGGACGCATCAGGATATCGCCATGGCACGTGTTAGGACGCATAAGGACATGGCCATAGCACGTGTCCGGACGCGTCACGAAAAGGCCATGGCACATGTCAGGACGCATCAGGACAAGGCCATGGCACTTGTCAAGACGCGTCAGGACATGGCAGGGCGTGGCCATGGCACGAGTCGGGACGTGGCAGGACATGGCAGGGCGTGGCCATGGCACGAGTCAGGACCTCGCAGGACGTGTTAGGACATGGCCATGGCACGTGTCAGGACGCGTCATGACATGGCAGGGCGTGGCCATGGCACGAGTTAAGACGTTGCAGGACATGGAAGGATATGGCCATGGTACATGTCCGGACGCGTCGGGACATGGCCATGAAACGCGTCATGACGTGGCAAGGTGTGGCCATGGGACGAATCAGAACGTTGCAGGATATGGCCATGGCATGCGTCATGACGTGGCAGGGTGTGGTCATGCACAAGTTAGGACGTCGCAGGACATTGTCATGGCACATGTCAGGACGCGGCAGGACATGGCAAGGCGTAGCAATGGCACGAGTCGGGACGTCGCAGGACATGGCAGGGCGTGGCCATGGCACGAGTCAGGATGCGTCAGGACATGGCCATGGCACGAATAAGGACGCATCAGGATATCGCCATGGCACGTGTTTGGACGCATAAGGACATGGCCATAGCACGTGTCCGGACGCGTCACGAAAAGGCCATGGCACATGTCAGGACGCATCAGGACAAGGCCATGGCACTTGTCAAGACGCGTCAGGACATGGCAGGGCGTGGCCATGGCACGAGTCGGGACGTCGCAGGACATGGCAGGGCGTGGCCATGGCCCGAGTCTGGACGTCGCAAGACGTTTCAGGACATGGCCATGGAACGTGTCAGGACGCATCAGGACATGGTAGGGCGTGGCCATGGCACGAGTCGGGACGTCGAAGGACATGGCAGGGCGTGCCCATGGCGAGAGTCGGGACGTTGAAGGACGTGTCAGAACATGGCCATGGCACGTGTCAGGACGCGTCAGGACATGGCAGGGTGTGACCATGGCACGAGTCAGGACGTCGCAGGACATGGCAAGATATTGCAATGGTACGTGTCAGGAAGCGTTAGGACATGACCATGGCACGCTCAGGACGTGGCAGGGCATGGCTATGGCACGAGTCAGGACGTCGCAGGACATGGCCATTGTACGCGTCAGGACGTGGTAGGGCGTGGTCATGGCACGAGTCAGGATGTCGCAAGACATGGCAGGATATGGCCATGGTGTGTGTCAGGACGCGTCAGGACGTGGCCATGGTACATGTCAAGATGCGTCTGGACATGGCCATGGCACGTGTCAGGACGCATCAGAACATGGCAGGCCGTGGCACGAGTCAGGACGTCGTAGGGCGTGGCAATGGCACGAGTCGGGACGTTGCAGGACGTGTCAGGACATGGCCATGGCACGTGTCAGGACGCGTCAGGACATGGCAGGGCGTGGCCATGGCACGAGTCGGGACGTCGCAGGACATGGCAGGGTGTAGCCATGGCACAAGTCGGGACCTCGCAGGACGTGTCAGGACATGGCCATGGCACATGTCAGGACGTGTCAGGACATGGAAGGGCGAGGAAATAGCACGAGTCAAGATGTCATAGGACATGGCAGGATATGGCCATGGTACGTGTCAGGACGCGCCAGGACATGGCAGGGCGTGGCCATGCCACGAGTCAAGACGTCGCAGGACATGGTAGGATATGGCCATGGTACGTGTCAGGACGCGTCAGGACATGGCCATGGCACGCGTCAGGACGTGGCAGGGTGTGGCCAGGCACGAGTCAGAACGTCGCTGGACATGGCCATGGCACGCGTCAGGACGTGGCAGGGTGTGGTCATGGCACTAGTTAGGACGTTGCATGACATGGCAGGATATAGCCATAGTACGTGTCAGGGCGCGTAAGGACGTGGAAGGGCGTGGCCATGGCAAGAGTCGGGATGTCGCAGGACATGGCAGGGCGTGGCCATGGCACGAGTCGGGACCTCGCATGACGTGTCGGGACATGGCCATGGCACGTGTCAGGACGCGTCAGGACATGGCCATGGGACACATCAGGATATGGCCATGGCACGTGTCAGGACGCATAAGGACATGGTCATATCACGTGTCCGGACGCGTCAGGACATAAAAGGACGTGGCCATGGCACGAGTCCGGACGTCGCAGGACATGGTAGGGCATGGCCATGGAACGTGTAGGGACGCATCAGGACATGGCCATGGCACTTGTCAAGACGCGCCTCGACATAGCAAGGCGTGGCCATGGCACGAGTCGGGACGTCGCAGGACATGGCAGGGCGTGGCCATGGCACGAGTCGGGACGTCGCAGGACGTGTCAGGACATGGCCAAGGCACGTGTCAGGACGCGTCAAGACATGGCAGGGCGTGGCCATGGCACGTGTCGGGACGTCGCAGGACATGGCAGGGCGTGGCCATGGCACGAGTCGGGACCTCGCAGGACGTGTCAGGAAATGGCCATGGCACGTGTCAGGACGCATCAGGACATGGCAGGGCGTGGCCCTTGCACGAGTAAAGATGTCGCAGGACATGGCACGATATGGCCATGGTACTTGTTAGGACGCGTCAGGACAAGCAGGGCGTGGCCATGCCACGAGTCAAGACGTCGCAGGACATGGCAGGATATGGCCAGGTACGTGTCAGGATGCGTTAGGACATGGCAGGGCGTGGCCATGCCATGAGTCAAGACGTCGCAGGACATGGCAGGATATGGCCATGGTACGTGTCAGGACGCGTCAGGACATGGCCATGGCACGCATTAGGACGTGGCAGAGCGTGACCATGGCACATGTCAGGACGCATCAAGTATGGCCATGGCACGTGTCAGGACGCATAAGGACATGGCCATAGCACGTGTCCGGACACGTCAGGACATGGAAAGGCGTTGCCATGGCACGATTCGGGACGTCGCAGGACATGGAAGGGCGTGGCCATGGCACGTGTAGGGACGCATCAGGACATGGTCATGGCACTTGTAAAGACGCGTCAAGAACAGGTGCACGAGTCGGGACCTCACAGGACGTGTCAGGACATGGCCATGGCACGTGTCAGGACATCGCAAGACATTGCAGGATATTGCCATGGTACGTGTCTGGACGCGTTAGGACATGGCCTTGGCACGCGTCAGGACGTGGCAGGGTGTGGCCATAGCACGAGTCAGGACGTCATAGGACATGGCCATGGCACGCGTCAGGACGTGGAAGGGCGTGGTCATGGCACAAGTTAGGACGTCGCAGGACATGGCATGGCCATGGCCCGTGTCAGGACGCGTCAGGACATGGCAGGGCGTGGCCATGGCACGAGTCGGGACGTCACAGGACATGGCAGGTCGTGGCCATGGCACGAGTCGGGACGTCGCAAGATGCGTCAGGACATGGCCATGGCACGTGTCAGGACGCATCAGGATATGGCCATGGCACGTGTCAAGACGCATATGGACATAGCCATAGCACGTGTTCGGACGTGTCAGGACATGGAAGGGCGTGGCCATGGCACTAGTCGGGACGTCGCGGGACATGGCAGGGCCTGGCCATTGCACGTGTAGGGACGCATCAGGACATGGACATGGCACTTGTCAAGACGCGTCAAGACATAGCAGGGCGTGGCAATGGCACGAGTCGGGACGTCACAGGACATGGCAGGGTGTGGCCATGGCAAGAGTTGGGATGTCGCAGGACGTATCAGGACATGGCCATGGCCATGGCACGTGTCAAGACGCGTCAAGACATGGCATGGCGTGGCCATGGCACGGGTTGGGACGTCCCAGGGCATGGCAGGGCGTGGCTATGGCACGAGTCGGGACCTCGCAAGACGTGTCAGGACATGGCCAAGGCACGTGTCAGGACGCGTCAAGACATGGCAGGGCGTGGCCATAGCACGAGTCAAGATGTCGCAGGACATAGGAGGATATGGCCATGGTACGTGTCAGGACGCGTCAGGACATGGTAGGGCATGGCCATGCCACGAGTCAAAACGTCGCAGGACATGGCAGGACGTGGCCATGGCACGAGTCGGGACCTCACATGACGTGTCGGGACATGGCCATGGCACGTGTCAGGACGCGTCAGGACATGGCCATGGGACACATAAGGATATGGCCATGGCACGTGTCAGGACGCATAAGGACATGGTCATATCACGTGTCCGGACACGTTAGGACATGGAAGGACGTGGCCATGGCACGAGTCCGGACGTCGCAGGACATGGTAGGGCATGGCCATGGCACTTGTCAAGACGCGCCTCGACATAGCAAGGCGTGGCCACGGCACGAGTCGGGACGTCGCAGGACATGACAGGGCGTGGCCATGGCACGAGTCGGGACGTCGCAGGACGTGTCAGGACATGGCCAAGGCACGTGTCACGACGCGTCATGACATGGCAGGGCGTGGCCATTGCACGAGTCGGGACGTCGCAGGACATGGCAGGGCGTGGCCATGGCACGAGTCGGGACCTCGCAGGACGTATCAGGAAATGGCCATGGCACGTGTCAGGACGCATCAGGACATGGCAGGGCGTGGCCCTTGCACGAGTAAAGATGTTGCAGGACATGGCACGATATGGCCATGGCACGTGTTAGGACGCGTCAGGACAAGCAGGGCATGGCCATGCCACGAGTCAAGACGTCGCAGGACATGGCAGGATATGGCCAGGTACGTGTCAGGATGCGTCAGGACATGGCAGGGCGTGGCCATGCCATGAGTCAAGACGTCGCAGGACATGGCAGGATAAGGCCATGGTACGTGTCAGGACGCGTCAGGACATGGCCATGGCACGCGTAAGGACGTGGCAGAGTGTGGCCATGGCACGAGTTAGGACGTCGCAGGCCATGGCCATGGCATGCATCAGGATGTGGCAGGGCGTGATCATGGCAGAAGTTAGGACGTTGAAAGACATGGCCATGGTACGTGTCGGGAAGCGTCAGGACGTGGCACGGCGTGGCCATGGCACGAGTCGGGACGTCGCAAGACATGGTAGGGCGTGGCCATGGCACGAGTCAGGACGTTGCAAGACATTGTAGGATATGGCCATGGTACGTGTCTGGACGCGTCAGGACATGGCCATGGCACGCGTCAGGACGTGGCAGGGTGTGGCCATGGCACGAGTCATGACGTCGCAGGACATGGCCATGGCACGCGTCAGGACGTAGCAGGGCGTGGTCATGGCACAAGTTAGGACATTGCAAGACATAGCAAGACATGGCCATGGCACGTGTCAGGACGCGTCAGGACATGGCAGGGCGTGGCCATGGCACGTGTCAGGACGTCGCAGGACATGGCAGGGCGTGGCCATGGCACGACATAGGACGCGCAGAACATGGCAGGGCGTGACCATGGCACATGTCAGGACGCATCAAGTATGGCCATGGCACGTGTCAGGACGCATAAGGACATGGCCATAGCACGTGTACGGACACGTCAGGACATGGAAAGGCGTGGCCATGGCACGATTCGGGACGTCGCAGGACATGGAAGGGCGTGGCCATGGCACGTGTAGGGACGCATCAGGACATGGTCATGGCACTTGTAAAGACGCGTCAAGAACCAGTGCACGAGTTGGGACCTCACAGGACGTGTCAGGACATGGCCATGGCACGTGTCAGGACATCACAAGACATTGCAGGATATTGCCATGGTACGTGTCTGGACGCGTTAGGACATGGCCTTGGCACGCGTCAGGACGTGGCAGGGTGTGGCCATAGCACGAGTCAGGACGTCACAGGACATGGCCATGGCACGCGTCAGGACGTGGAAGGGCGTGGTCATGGCACAAGTTAGGACGTCGCAGGACATGGCCCGTGTCAGGACGCGTCAGGACATGGCAGGGCGTGGCCATGGCACGAGTCGGGTTGTCACAGGACATGGCAGGTTGTGGCCATGGCACGAGTCGGGACGTCGCAAGATGCGTCAGGACATGGCCATGGCACGTGTCAGGACGCATCAGGATATGGCCATGGCACGTGTCAAGACGCATATGGACATAGCCATAGCACGTGTCCGGACGTGTCAGGACATGGAAGGGCGTGGCCATGGCACTAGTCGGGACGTCGCGGGACATGGCAGGGCCTGGCCATTGCACGTGTAGGGACGCATCAGGACATGGACATGGCACTTGTCAAGACGTGTCAAGAAATAGCAGGGCGTGGCAATGGCACGAGTCGGGACGTCACAGGACATGGCAGAGCGTGGCCATGGCAAGAGTTGGGACGTCGCAGGACGTGTCAGGACATGGCCATGGCCATGGCACGTGTCAAGACGCGTCAAGACATAGCATGGCGTGGCCATGGCACGGGTCGGGACGTCACAGGACATGGCAGGGCGTGGCCATGGCACGAGTCGGGACCTCGCAAGACGTGTCAGGACATGGCCAAGGCACGTGTCAGGACGCGTCAAGACATGGCAGGGCGTGGCCATTGCACGAGTCAAGATGTCGCAGGACATGGCAGGATATGGCCATGGTACGTGTCAGGACGCGTCAGGACATGGTAGGGCATGGCCATGCCACGAGTCAAAACGTCGCAGGACATGGCCGGATATGGCCATGGTACGTGTCAGGACGCGTCAGGACATGGCCATGGCACGCGTCAGGACATGGCAAGGTTTGGCCATGGCACAAGTCAGGATGTCGCAGGACGTGGCACGGCGTGGCCATGGCACGAGTCGGGACGTCGCAAGACATGGTAGGGCGTGGCCATGGCACGAGTCAGGACGTTGCAAGACATTGTAGGACATGGCCATGGTACGTGTCTGGACGCGTCAGGACATGGCCATGGCACGCGTCAGGACGTGGCAGGGTGTGGCCATGGCACGAGTCAGGACGTCGCAGGACATGGCCATGGCACGCATCAGGACGTAGCAGGGCGTGGTCATGGCACAAGTTAGGACGTCGCAAGACATAGCAAGACATGGCCATGGCACGTGTCAGGACGCGTCAGGACATGGCAGGGCGTGGCCATGGCACGTGTCAGGACGTCGCAGGACATGGCAGGGCGTGGCCATGGCACGAGTTGGGACGTCGCAGAACATGGCAGGGCGTGACCATGGCACATGTCAGGACGCATCAAGTATGGCCATGGCACATGTCAGGACGCATAAGGACATGGCCATAGCACGTGTCCGGACACGTTAGGACATGGAAAGGCGTGGCCATGGCACGATTCGGGACGTCGCAGGACATGGAAGGGCGTGGCCATGGCACGTGTAGGGACGCATCAGGACATGGTCATGGCACTTGTAAAGACGCGTCAAGAACAGGTGCACGAGTCGGGACCTCACAGGACGTGTCAGGACATGGCCATGGCACGTGTCAGGACATCGCAAGACATTGCAGGATATTGCCATGGTACGTGTCTGGACGCGTTAGGACATGGCCTTGGCACGCGTCAGGACGTGGCAGGGTGTGGCCATAGCACGAGTCAGGACGTCATAGGACATGGCCATGGCACGCATCAGGACGTGGAAGGGCGTGGTCATGGCACAAGTTAGGACGTCGCAGGACATGGCATGGCCATGGCCCGTGTCAGGACGCGTCAGGACATGGCAGGGCGTGGCCATGGCACGAGTCGGGACGTCACAGGACATGGCAGGTCGTGGCCATGGCACGAGTCGGGACGTCGCAAGATGCGTCAGGACATGGCCATGGCACGTGTCAGGACGCATCAGGATATGGCCATGGCACGTGTCAAGACGCATATGGACATAGCCATAGCACGTGTCCGGACGTGTCAGGACATGGAAGGGCGTGGCCATGGCACTAGTCGGGACGTCGCGGGACATGGCAGGGCCTGGCCATTGCACGTGTAGGGACGCATCAGGACATGGACATGGCACTTGTCAAGACGCGTCAAGACATAGCAGGGCGTGGCAATGGCACGAGTCGGGACATCACAGGACATGGCAGGGCGTGGTCATGGCAAGAGTTGGGACGTCGCAGGACGTGTCAGGACATGGCCATGGCCATGGCAAGTGTCAAGACGCGTCAAGACATGGCATGGCGTGGCCATGGCACGGGTCGGGATGTCACAGGACATGGCAGGGCGTGGCCATGGCACGAGTCGGGACCTCGCAAGACGTGCCAGGACATGGCCAAGGCACGTGTCAGGACGCGTCAAGACATGGCAGGGCGTGGCCATTGCACGAGTCAAGATGTCGCAGGACATGGGAGGATATGGCCATGGTACGTGTCAGGACGCGTCAGGACATGGTAGGGCATGGCCATGCCATGAGTCAAAACGTCGCAGGACATGGCAGGATATGGCCATATGGTACGTGTCAGGACGCGTCAGGACATGGCCATGGCACGCGTCAGGACATGGCAAGGTTTGGCCATGGCACAAGTCAGGATGTCGCAGGACGTGGCAGGGCGTGGTCATGGCACAGGTTAGGACGTTGCATGAAATGGCAGGATATGGCCATGGTACGTGTCAGGACGCGTCAGGACGTGGAAGGTCGTGGCCATGGCACGAGTCGGGACGTCGCAGGACATGGCAGGGCGTGGCCATGGCACGAGTCAGGACCTCGCAGGACGTGTCAGAACATGGCCATGGCACGTGTCAAGACGCATCAGGACATTGCAGGACATGGCCATGGTACGTGTCAGGACGTGGCAAGGTGTGGCCATGGGACGAGTCGGGACGTCGCAGGACATGGCAGGGCGTGGCCATGGCAAGAGTTGGGACGTCGCAGGACGTGTCAGGACATGGCCATGGCCATGGCACGTGTCAAGACGCGTCAAGACATGGCATGGCGTGGCCATGGCACGGGTCGGGACGTCACAGGACATGGCAGGGCGTGGCCATGGCACGAGTCGGGACCTCGCAAGACGTGTCAGGACATGGCCAAGGCACGTGTCAGGACGCGTCAAGACATGGCAGGGCGTGGCCATTGCACGAGTCAAGATGTCGCAGGACATGGCAGGATATGGCCATGGTACGTGTCAGGACGCGTCAGGACATGGTAGGGCATGGCCATGCCACGAGTCAAAACATCGCAGGACATGGCAGGATATGGCCATGGTATGTGTCAGGACGCGTCAGGACATGGCCATGGCACGCGTCAGGACATGGCAAGGTTTGGCCATGGCACAAGTCAGGATGTCGCAGGACGTTACATGACATGGCAGGATATGGCCATGGTACATGTCAGGACGCGTCAGGACGTGGAAGGGCGGGGCCATGGTACATGTCAGGACGCGTCAGGACATGGCCATGGCACGCGTCAGGACATGGCAAGGTTTGGCCATGGCACAAGTCAGGATGTTGAGGACGTGGCACAGCGTGGCCATGGCACGATTCGGGACGTCGCAAGACATGGTAGGGCGTGGCCATGGCACGAGTCAGGACGTTGCAAGACATTGTAGGACATGGCCATGGTACGTGTCTGGACGCGTCAGGACATGGCCATGGCACGCGTCAGGACGTGGCAGGGTGTGGCCATGGCACGAGTCAGGACGTCGCAGGACATGGCCATGGCACGCATCAGGACGTAGCAGGGCGTGGTCATGGCACAAGTTAGGACGTCGCAAGACATAGCAAGACATGGCCATGGCACGTGTCAGGACGCGTCAGGACATGGCAGGGCGTGGCCATGGCACGTGTCAGGACGTCGCAGGACATGGCAGGGCGTGGCCATGGCACGAGTTGGGACGTCGCAGAACATGGCAGGGCGTGACCATGGCACATGTCAGGACGCATCAAGTATGGCCATGGCACGTGTCAGGACGCATAAGGACATGGCCATAGCACGTGTCCGGACACGTTAGGACATGGAAAGGCGTGGCCATGGCATGATTCGGGACGTCGCAGGACATGGAAGGGCGTGGCCATGGCACGTGTAGGGACGCATCAGGACATGGTCATGGCACTTGTAAAGACGCGTCAAGAACAGGTGCACGAGTCGGGACCTCACAGGACGTGTCAGGACATGGCCATGGCACGTGTCAGGACATCGCAAGACATTGCAGGATATTGCCATGGTACGTGTCTGGACGCGTTAGGACATGGCCTTGGCACGCGTCAGGACGTGGCAGGGTGTGGCCATAGCACGAGTCAGGACGTCATAGGACATGGCCATGGCACGCATCAGGACGTGGAAGGGCGTGGTCATGGCACAAGTTAGGACGTCGCAGGACATGGCATGGCCATGGCCCGTGTCAGGACGCGTCAGGACATGGCAGGGCGTGGCCATGGCACGAGTCGGGACGTCACAGGACATGGCAGGTCGTGGCCATGGCACGAGTCGGGACGTCGCAAGATGCGTCAGGACATGGCCATGGCACGTGTCAGGACGCATCAGGATATGGCCATGGCACGTGTCAAGACGCATATGGACATAGCCATAGCACGTGTCCGGACGTGTCAGGACATGGAAGGGCGTGGCCATGGCACTAGTCGGGACGTCGCGGGACATGGCAGGGCCTGGCCATTGCACGTGTAGGGACGCATCAGGACATGGACATGGCACTTGTCAAGACGCGTCAAGACATAGCAGGGCGTGGCAATGGCACGAGTCGGGACATCACAGGACATGGCAGGGCGTGGTCATGGCAAGAGTTGGGACGTCGCAGGACGTGTCAGGACATGGCCATGGCCATGGCACGTGTCAAGACGCGTCAAGACATGGCATGGCGTGGCCATGGCACGGGTCGGGACGTCACAGGACATGGCAGGGCGTGGCCATGGCACGAGTCGGGACCTCGCAAGACGTGCCAGGACATGGCCAAGGCACGTGTCAGGACGCGTCAAGACATGGCAGGGCGTGGCCATTGCACGAGTCAAGATGTCGCAGGACATGGGAGGATATGGCCATGGTACGTGTCAGGACGCGTCAGGACATGGTAGGGCATGGCCATGCCATGAGTCAAAACGTCGCAGGACATGGCAGGATATGGCCATATGGTACGTGTCAGGACGCGTCAGGACATGGCCATGGCACGCGTAAGGACATGGCAAGGTTTGGCCATGGCACAAGTCAGGATGTCGCAGGACGTGGCAGGGCGTGGTCATGGCACAGGTTAGGACGTTGCATGAAATGGCAGGATATGGCCATGGTACGTGTCAGGACGCGTCAGGACGTGGAAGGTCGTGGCCATGGCACGAGTCGGGACGTCGCAGGACATGGCAGGGCGTGGCCATGGCACGAGTCAGGACCTCGCAGGACGTGTCAGAACATGGCCATGGCACGTGTCAAGACGCATCAGGACATTGCAGGACATGGCCATGGTACGTGTCAGGACGTGGCAAGGTGTGGCCATGGGACGAGTCGGGACGTCGCAGGACATGGCAGGGCGTGGCCATGGCAAGAGTTGGGACGTCGCAGGACGTGTCAGGACATGGCCATGGCCATGGCACGTGTCAAGACGCGTCAAGACATGGCATGGCGTGGCCATGGCACGGGTCGGGACGTCACAGGACATGGCAGGGCGTGGCCATGGCACGAGTCGGGACCTCGCAAGACGTGTCAGGACATGGCCAAGGCACGTGTCAGGACGCGTCAAGACATGGCAGGGCGTGGCCATTGCACGAGTCAAGATGTCGCAGGACATGGCAGGATATGGCCATGGTACGTGTCAGGACGCGTCAGGACATGGTAGGGCATGGCCATGCCACGAGTCAAAACATCGCAGGACATGGCAGGATATGGCCATGGTATGTGTCAGGACGCGTCAGGACATGGCCATGGCACGCGTCAGGACATGGCAAGGTTTGGCCATGGCACAAGTCAGGATGTCGCAGGACGTTACATGACATGGCAGGATATGGCCATGGTACATGTCAGGACGCGTCAGGACGTGGAAGGGCGGGGCCATGGCACAAGTCGGGACGTCGCAGGACATGGTAGGGCGTGGCCATGGCACGAGTCGGGACCTCGCAGGACGTGTCAGGACGTGGCCATGGCACGAGTCAAGGCGTCGCATGACATGGCAGGATATGGCCATGGTACGTGTCTGGACGCGTCGGGACATGGCCATGGTATGCGTCAGGACATGGCAGGGCGTGACCATGGCACGAGTCAGGACGTCGCAGGATATGGCCATGGCACGCGTCATGACGTGGCAGGGTGTGGTCATGGCACAAGTAAGGACGTTGCAGGACATGGACATGGCACGTGTCAGGACGCGGCAGGACATGGCAAAGCGTGGCCATGGCACGAGTCGGGACGTCACAGGACATGGCAGGGCGTGGCCATGGCACGATTGGGAACGTCGCAGGATGCGTCAGGACATGGCCATGGCACGTATCAGGACGCATTAGGATATGGCCATGGCACGTGTCGGGACGTCGCAGGACATGGCAGGGCGTGGCCATGGCACGTGTCAGGACGCATAAGGACAGGGCCATGGCACTTGTCAAGAAGCGTCAGGACATGGCAGGGCGTGGCGATGGCACGAGTTGGGACGTCGCAGGACATGGCAGGGCGTGGCCATGGCCCGAGTCGGGACGTCGCAGGACGTTTCAGGACATGGCCATGGAACGTGTCAGGACACATCATGAAATGGCAGGATATGGCCATGGTACGTGTCAGGACGCGTCAAGACATGGCAGGGCGAGGCCATGCCACGAGTCAAGACGTCGCAGGACATGGCAGGATATGGCCGTGGAACGTGTCAGGACGTGTCAGGACATGGCCATGGCACGTGTCAGGACGCATCAGGATATGGCCATGGCACGTGTGAGGACGCATAAGGACATGGCCATAGCACGTGTCCGGACGCGTCAGGACATGGAAGGGCGTGGCCATGGCACGAGTCGGGACGTCGCAGGACATGGCAGGGCGTGGCCATGGCACGTGTAGGGACGCATCAAGACATGGCCATGGCACTTGTCAAGACGCATCAAGACATAGCAAGGCGTGGCAATGGCACGAGTCGGGACGTCGCAGGACATGGCAGGGCGTGGCCATGGCACGAGTCGGGACGTCGCAGGACGTGTCAGGACATGGCCATGGCACGTGTCAGGACGCGTCAAGACATGGCAGGGCGTGGCCATGGCACGAGTCGGGACGTCGCAGGACATGGCAGGGCGTGGCCATGGCACGAGTCGGGACCTCGCAGGACGTGTCAGGACATGGCCATGGCACGTGTCAGGATGCGTCAGGACATGGCAGGGCGTGGCCATAGTACGAGTCAAGATGTCACAAAACATGGCAGGATATGGCCATGGTACGTGTCAGGATGCGTCAGGACATGGCAGGGCGTGGCCATGCCACGAGTCAAGACGTCGCAGGACAAGGCAGGATATGGCCATGGTACGTGTCAGGACGCGTCAGGACATGGCCATGCCACGCGTCAGGACGTGGCAGGGTGTGGCCATGGCACGAGTCAGAATGTCGCAGGACATGGCAGGGCGTGGTCATGGCACAAGTTAGGACGTTGCATGACACGGCAGGATATGGCCATGGTACGTCCCAGGTCGCGCCAGGACGTGGAAGGGCGTGGCCATGGCACGAGTCGGGACGTCGCAGGACATGGCAGGGCGTGGCCATGGCACGAGTCGGGACCTCGCAGGATGTGTCAGGACATGGCCATGGCACGTGTCAGGACGCGTCAGGACATGGCAGAGCGTGACCATGGCACGAGTCAAGACGTCACAAGAAATGGCAGGATATGGCCATGGTACGTGTCTGGACGCGTCAGGACATGGCCATGGCACGCGTCAGGACGTGACAGGGTGTGGCCATGGCACGAGCCAGGACGTCGCAGGACATGGCCGTGGTACGCGTCATGACGTTGCAGGGTGTTGTCATGGCACAAGTAAGGACGTCGCAGGACATGGACATGGCACGTGTCGGGACGCTACAGGACATGGCAGGGCGTGGCCATGGCACGAGTCGGGACGTCGCAGGACTTGGCAGGGCGTGGCCATGGAACGAGTCGGAACGTCGCAGGATGCGTTAGGACATGGCCATGGCACGTATCAGGACGCATCAGGATATGGCCATGGCACGTGTTAGGACGCATAAGGACATGGCCATAGCACGTGTCCGGACGCGTCAGGACATGGAAGGGCGTGGCCATGGCACGTGTTAGGACGCATAAGGACATGGCCATAGCACGTGTCCGGACGCGTCAGGACATGGAAGGGCGTGGCCATGGCACGAGTCGGGACGTCGCAGGACATGGCAGGGCGTCGCCATGGCCCGAGTCGGTACGTCGTAGGACGTTTCAGGACATGGCCATGGAACGTGTCAGGACGCATCAGGACATGGCAGGGCGTGGCCATGGGACGAGTCAGGACGTCACAGGACATGGCAGGGCGTGGCCATGGCACGAGTCGGGACGTTGCAGGACGTGTCAGAACATGGCCATGACACGTGTCAGGACGCGTCAGGACATGGCAGGGCGTTACTATGGCACGAGTCAGGACGTCGCAGGACATGGCAGGATATTGCAATGGTACGTGTCAGGACGCGTCAGGACATGGCCATGGCACGCGTCAGGACGTGGTAGGGCATGGCTATGGCACGAGTCAGGACGTCGCAGGACATGGCCATGGCACGCGTCAGGACGTTGCAGGGTGTGGTCATGGCACGAGTCGGGACGTCACAGGACATGGCAGGATATGGCCATGGTACGTGTCAGGACGCGTCAGGACGTGGCCATGGTACGTGTCATGACGCGTCAGGACATGGCCATGGCACGTGTCAGGACGCATCAGAACATGGCAGGGCGTGGCCATGGCACGAGTCAGGACGTCGCAGGGCGTGGCAATGGCACGAGTCGGGACGTCGCAGGACGTGTCAGGACATGGCCATAGCACGTGTCAGGACGCGTCAGGACATGGCAGGGCGTGGCCATGGCACGAGTCGGGACGTCGCAGGACATGGCAGGGCGTGGCCATGGCACGAGTCGGGACCTCGCAGGACGTGTCAGGACATGGCCATGGCACGTGTCAGGACGCGTCAGGACATGGAAGGGCGTGGCCATAGCACGAGTC
This sequence comes from Nicotiana benthamiana, assembly GCA_034376525.1. Classification (NCBI taxonomy): domain Eukaryota; kingdom Viridiplantae; phylum Streptophyta; class Magnoliopsida; order Solanales; family Solanaceae; genus Nicotiana; species Nicotiana benthamiana. Next base: position 73,601 of record JAXGFW010000106.1, on the reverse strand, counting down.
AAGATGTCGCAGGACATGGCAGGATATGGCCATGGTACGTGTCAGGACGCGTCAGGACATGGCAGGGCGTGGCCATGCCACGAGTCAAGACGTCGCAGGACATGGCAGGATATGGCCATGGTACGTGTCAGGACGCGTCAGGACATGGCCATGGCACGCGTCAGGACGTGGCAGGGTGTGGCCATGGCACGAGTCAGGACGTCGCAGGACATGGCCATGGCACGCGTCATGACGTGGCCGGGTGTGGTCATGGCACAAGTTAGGACGTTGCATGACATGGCAGGATATGGCCATGGTACGTGTCAGGACGCGTCAGGACGTGGAAGGGCGTGGCCATGGCACGAGTCGGGACGTCGCAGGACATGGCAGGGCGTGGCCATGGCACGAGTCGGGACCTTGCAGGACGTGTCAGGACATGGCCATGGCACGTGTCAGGACGCGTCAGGACATGGCCATGGGACGCTTCAGGATATGGCCATGGCACGTGTCAGGACGGATAAGGACATGGACATGGCACGTGTCAGGACGCGGCAGGACATGGCAGGGCGTGGCCATGGCACGAGTCGGGACGTCGCAAGACATGGCAGGGCGTGGCCATGGCACGTGTAGGGACGCATCAGGACATGGCCATGGCACTTGTCAAGACGCGTCTGGACATAGCAGGGCGTGGCCATGGCACGAGTCGGGACGTCGCAGGACATGGCAGGGCGTGGCCATGGCACGAGTCGGGACGTCGCAGGACGTGTCAGGACATGGCCATGGCACGTGTCAGGACGCGTCAAGACATGGCAGGGCGTGGCCATGGCACGAGTCGGGACGTCGCAGGACATGGCAGGGCGTGGCCATGGCACGAGTCGGGACCTCGCAGGACGTGTCAGGAAATGGCCATGGCACGTGTCAGGACGCATCAGGACATGGCAGGGCGTGGCCCTTGCACGAGTTAAGACGTCGCAGGACATGGCAGGATATGGCCATGGTACGTGTGAGGATGCGTCAGGAGATGGCACGGCGTGGCCATGGCACGAGTCGGGACGTCGCAAGACATGGTAGGGCGTGGCCATGGCACGAGTCAGGACGTTGCAAGATATTGTAGGATATGGCCATGGTACGTGTCTGGACGCGTCAGGACATGGCCATGGCATGCGTCAGGACGTGGCAGGGTGTGGCCATGGCACGAGTCAGGACGTCGCAGGACATGGCCATGGCACGCGTCAGGACGTGGCAGGGCGTGGTCATGGCACAAGTTAGGACGTCGCAGGACATGGCAAGACATGGCCATGGCACGTGTCAGGACGCGTCAGGACATGGCAGGGCGTGGCCATGGCACGAGTCGGGACGTCGCAGGACATGGCAGGGCGTGGCCATGGCACGAGTCGGGACGTCGCAGGACATGGCAGGGCGTGGCCATGGCACGTGTCAGGACGCATCAAGATATGGTCATGGCACGTGTCAGGACGCATAAGGACATGGCCATAGCACGTGTCCGGACGCGTCAGGACATGGAAGGGCGTGGCCATGGCACGAGTCGGGACGTCGCAGGACATGGCAGGGCGTGGCCATGGCACGTGTAGGGACGCATCAGGACATGGCCATGGCACTTGTAAAGACGCGTCATGACATGGCCAATGGCACGAGTCGGGACCTCACAGGACATGGCAGGACATGGCCATGGCACGAGTCAAGACGTCGCAAGACATTGCAGGATATGGCCATGGTACGTGTCTGGACGCGTCAGGACATGGCCATGGCACGCGTCAGGACGTGGCAGGGTGTGGCCATGGCACGAGTCAGGACGTCGCAGGACATGGCCATGGCACGCGTCAGGACGTGGCAGGGCGTGGTCATGGCACAAGTTAGGACGTCGCAGGACATGGCCATGGCACGTGTCAGGACGCGTCAGGACATGGCAGGGCGTGGCCATGGCACGAGTCGGGACGTCGCAGGACATGGCAGGGCGTGGCCATGGCACGAGTCGGGACGTCGCAGGATGCGTCAGGACATGGCCATGGCACGTGTCAGGACGCATCAGGATATGGCCATGGCACGTGTCAGGACGCATATGGACATGGCCATAGCACGTGTCCGGACGCGTCAGGACATGGAAGGGCGTGGCCATGGCACGAGTCGGGACGTCGCAGGACATGGCAGGGCGTGGCCATGGCACGTGTAGGGACGCATCAGGACATGGCCATGGCACTTGTCAAGACGCGTCAAGACATAGCAAGGCGTGGCAATGGCACGAGTCGGGACGTCGCAGGACATGGCAGGGCGTGGCCATGGCACGAGTCGGGACGTCGCAGGACGTGTCAGGACATGGCCATGGCACGTGTCAGGACGCGTCAAGACATGGCAGGGCGTGGCCATGGCACGAGTCGGGACGTCGCAGGACATGGCAGGGCGTGGCCATGGCACGAGTCGGGACCTCGCAGGACGTGTCAGGACATGGCCATGGCACGTGTCAGGACGCGTCAGGACATGGCAGGGCGTGGCCATAGCACGAGTCAAGATGTCGCAGGACATGGCAGGATATGGCCATGGTACGTGTCAGGACGCGTCAGGACATGGCAGGGCATGGCCATGCCACGAGTCAAGACGTCGCAGGACATGGCAGGATATGGCCATGGTACGTGTCAGGACGCGTCAGGACATGGCCATGGCACGCGTCAGGACGCATCAGAACATGGCAGGGCGTGGCCATGGCACGAGTCAGGATGTCGCAGGACGTGGCAGGGCGTGGTCATGGCACAAGTTAGGACGTTGCATGACATGGCAGGATATGGCCATGGTACGTGTCAGGACGCGTCAGGACGTGGAAGGGCGTGGCCATGGCACGAGTCGGGACGTCGCAGGACATGGCAGGGCGTGGCCATGGCACGAGTCAGGACCTCGCAGGACGTGTCAGGACATGGCCATGGCACGTGTCAGGACGCGTCAGGACATGGCAGGACATGGCCATGGCACGAGTCAGGACGTCGCAGGACATGGCAGGACATGGCCATGGCACGTGTCGGGACGCGTCAGGACATGGCAGGGCGTGGCCATGGCACGAGTCGGGACGTCGCAGGACGTGGCAGGACATGGCCATGGCACGTGTTAGGACGCGTCAGGACACGGCAGGGCGTGGCCATGTCACGTGACAAGACGTCGCAGGACATGGCAGTATATGGCCATGGCACGTGTCAGGACGCATCAGGACATGGCCATGGCACGTGTCAGGACGCGTCAGGACATGGCAGGGCGTGGCCATGGCACGAGTCGGGACGTCGCAGGACATGGCAGGGCGTGGCCATGGCACGTGTAGGGACGCATCAGGACATGGCCATGGCACTTGTCAAGACGCGTCAGGACATGGCAGGGCGTGGCCATGGCACGAGTCGGGACGTCGCAGGACATGGCAGGGCGTGGCCATGGCACGAGTCGGGACGTCGCAGGACGTGTCAGGACATGGCCATGGCCATGGCACGTGTCAGGACGCGTCAAGACATGGCAGGGCATGGCCATGGCACGAGTCGGGACGTCGCAGGACATGGCAGGGCGTGGCCATGGCACGAGTCGGGACCTCGCAGGACGTGTCAGGACATGGCCATGGCACGTGTCAGGACGCGTCAGGACATGGCAGGGCGTGGCCATAGCACGAGTCAAGATGTCGCAGGACATGGCAGGATATGGCCATGGTACGTGTCAGGACGCGTCAGGACATGGCAGGGCGTGGCCATGCCACGAGTCAAGACGTCGCAGGACATGGCAGGATATGGCCATGGTACGTGTCAGGACGCGTCAGGACATGGCCATGGCACGCGTCAGGACGTGGCAGGGTGTGGCCATGGCACGAGTCAGGATGTCGCAGGACGTGGCAGGGCGTGGTCATGGCACAAGTTAGGACGTTGCATGACATGGCAGGATATGGCCATGGTACGTGTCAGGACGCGTCAGGACGTGGAAGGGCGTGGCCATGGCACGAGTCGGGACGTCGCAGGACATGGCAGGGCGTGGCCATGGCACGAGTCAGGACCTTGCAGGACGCGTCAGGACATGGCCATGGCACGCGTCAGGACGTGGCAGGGTGTGGTCATTGCACGAGTTTGGACATTGCAGGACATGGACATGGCACGTGTGAGGACGCGGCAGGACATGGCAGGGCGTGGCCATGGCACGAGTCGGGACGTCGTAGGACATGGCAGGGCGTGGCCATGGCACGAGTCGGGACGTCGCAGGATGCGTCAGGACATGGCCATGGCACGTGTCAGGACGCATCAGGATATGGCCATGGCACGTGTCAGGACGCATATGGACATGGCCATAGCACGTGTCCGGACGCGTCAGGACATGGAAGGGCGTGGCCATGGCACGAGTCGGGACGTCGCAGGACATGGCAGGGCGTGGCCATGGCACGTGTAGGGACGCATCAGGACATGGCCATGGCACTTGTCAAGACGCGTCAAGACATAGCAAGGCGTGGCAATGGCACGAGTCGGGACGTCGCAGGACATGGCAGGGCGTGGCCATGGCACGAGTCGGGACGTCGCAGGACGTGTCAGGACATGGCCATGGCACGTGTCAGGACGCGTCAAGACATGGCAGGGCGTGGCCATGGCACGAGTCGGGACGTCGCAGGACATGGCAGGGCGTGGCCATGGCACGAGTCGGGACCTTGCAGGACGTGTCAGGACATGGCCATGGCACGTGTCAGGACGCGTCAGGACATGGCAGGGCGTGGCCATGCCACGAGTCAAGACGTCGCAGGACATGGCAGGATATGGCCATGGTACGTGTCAGGACGCGTCAGGACATGGCCATGGCACGCGTCAGGACGTGGCAGGGTGTGGCCATGGCACGAGTCAGGATGTCGCAGGACGTGGCAGGGCGTGGTCATGGCACAAGTTAGGACGTTGCATGACATGGCAGGATATGGCCATGGTACGTGTCAGGACGCGTCAGGACGTGGAAGGGCGTGGCCATGGCACGAGTCGGGACGTCGCAGGACATGGCAGGGCGTGGCCATGGCACGAGTCGGGACCTCGCAGGACGTGTCAGGACATGGCCATGGCACGTGTCAGGACGCGTCAGGACATGGCAGAGCGTGACCATGGCACGAGTCAAGACGTCGCAAGACATGGCAGGATATGGCCATGGTACGTGTCTGGACGCGTCAGGACATGGCCATGGCACGCGTCAGGACGTGGCAGGGTGTGGCCATGGCACGAGTCAGGACGTCGCAGGACATGGCCATGGCACGCGTCATGACGTGGCAGGGTGTGGTCATGGCACAAGTTAGGACGTCGCAGGACATGGACATGGCACGTGTCAGGACGCTACAGGACATGGCAGGGCGTGGCCATGGCACGAGTCGGGACGTCGCAGGACATGGCAGGGCGTGGCCATGGCACGAGTCGGAACGTCGCAGGATGCGTCAGGACATGGCCATGGCACGTATCAGGACGCATCAGGATATGGCCATGGCACGTGTTAGGACGCATAAGGACATGGCCATAGCACGTGTCCGGACACGTCAGGACAAGGCCATGGCACATGTCAGGACGCATTAGGACAAGGCCATGGCACTTGTAAAGACGCGTCAGGACATGGCAGGGCGTGGCCAAGGCACGAGTCGGGACGTCGCAGGACATGGCAGGGCGTGGCCATGGCCCGAGTCGGGACGTCGCAGGACGTTTCAGGACATGGCCATGGCACGTGTCAGGACGCGTCAGGACATGGCAGGACGTGGCCATGGCACGAGTCAGGACGTCGCAGGACATGGCAGGGCGTGGCCATGGCACGAGTCGGGACGTCGCAGGACATGGCAGGGCGTGGCCATGGCACGAGTCGGGACGTCGCAGGATGCGTCAGGACATGGCCATGGCACGTGTCAGGACGCATCAGGATATGGCCATGGCACGTGTCAGGACGCATAAGGACATGGCCATAGCACGTGTCCGGACGCGTCAGGACATGGAAGGGCATGGCCATGGCACGAGTCGGGACGTCGCAGGACATGGCAGGGCGTGGCAATGGCATGAGTCGGGATGTCGCAGGACGTGTCTGGACATGGCCATAGCACGTGTCAGGACGCGTCAGGACATAGCAGGGCGTGGCCATGGCACGAGTCGGGACGTCGCAGGACATGGCAGGGCGTGGCCATGGCACGAGTCGGGACCTCGCAGGACGTGTCAGGACATGGCCATAGCACGTGTCAGGACGCGTCAGGACATGGCAGGGCGTGGCCATGGCACGAGTCAGGACGTCGCATTACATGGCAGGGTGTAGCCATGGCACGAGTCGGGACCTCGCAGGACGTGTCAGGACATGGCCATGGCACGTGTCAGCACGCATCAGGACATGGCAGGGCGTGGCCATAGCACGAGTCAAGATGTCAAAGGACATGGCAGGATATGGCCATGGTACGTGTCAGGACGCGTCAGGACATGGCAGGGCGTGGCCATTCCATGAGTCAAGACGTCGCAGGACATGGCAGGATATGGCCATGGTACGTGTCAGGACGCGTCAGGACATGGCCATGGCACGCGTCCGGACGTTTGCAGGGTGTGGCCATGGCACGAGTCAGGATGTCGCAGGACGTGGCAGGGCGTGGTCATGGCACAAGTTAGGACGTTGCATGACATGGCAGGATATGGCCATGGTACGTGCCAGGACGAGTCAGGACGTGGAAGGGCGTGGCCATGGCACGAGTCAAGACGGCGCAAGACATGGCAGGATATGGCCATGGTACGTGTCTGGACGCGTCAGGACATGGCAGGGCATGGTCATGGCACAAGTTAGGACGTTGCAGGACATGGCAGGATAAGGCCATGGTACGTGTCAGGACGCGTCAGGACATGGCAGGGCGTGGCCATGCCACGAGTCAAGACGTCGCGGGACATGGCAGGATATGCCCATGGCACGTGTAGCAGGGCGTGGCCTTGCCACGAGTCAAGACGTCCCAGGACATGGCAGGATATGGCCATGGTACGTGTCAGGACGCGTCAGGACATGGCGATGGCACTCGTCAGGATGTGGTAGGGTGTGGCCATGGCACGAGTCAGGACGTCGCAGGACATGGCCATGGCACGCGTCAGGACGTGGCAGGGCGTGGTCATGGCACAAGTTAGGACGTTGCAGGACATGGCATGATATGGCCATGGTACGTGTCAGGACGCGTCAGGACGTGGCAGGGCGTGGCCATGGCACGAGTCGGGACGTCGCAAGACATTGCAGGGCGTGGCCATGGCACGAGTTGTGGACCTCGCAGGACGTGTCAGGACACGGCCATGGAACGTGTCAGGACGCGTCATGACATGGCAGGGCGTGGCCATGGAACGAGTCAAGACGTCGCAAGACATTGCAGGATATGGCCATGGTACGTGTCTGGACGCGTCAAGACATGGCCATGGCACGCGTCAGGACGTGGCAGGGTGTGGCCATGGCACGAGTCAGGACGTCGCAAGACATGGCCATGGCACGCGTCAGGACGTGACAGGGCGTGGTCATGGCACAAGTTAGAACGTCGCAGGACATGGCAGGACATGGCCATGGCACGTGTCAGGACGCGTCAGGACATGGCTGGGTGTGGCCATGGCACGAGTTGGGACGTCGCAGGACATGGCAGGGCGTGGACATGGCACGAGTCGGGACGTCGCAGGACATGGCAGGGCGTGGCCATGGCACGAGTCGGGACGTCGCAGGATGCGTCAGGACATGGCCATGGCACTTGTCAGGACGCACCAGGATATGGCCATGGCACGTGTCAGGACACATAAATACATGGCCATAGCACGTGTCCGGACGCGTCAGGACATGGAAGGGCATGGCCAAGGCACGAGTCGGGACGTCGCAGGACATGGCAGGGCGTGGCCATGGCACGTGTAGGGACGCATCAGGCCATGGCCATGGCACTTGTCAAGACGGGTCAAGACATAGCAAGGCGTGGCAATGGCACGAGTCGGAACGTCGCAGGACATGGCAGGGCATGGGCATAGCACCAGTCGGGAAGTCGCAGGACGTGCCAGGACATGGCCATGGCACGTGCCAGGACGCGTCAAGACATGGCAGGGCGTGGCCATGGCACGAGTCCGGACGTCGCATTACATGGCAGGGTGTAGCCATGGCACGAGTCGAGACCTCGCAGGACGTGTCAGGACATGGCCATAGGGCGTGTCAGGAGGCGTCAGGACATGGCAGGGCGTGGCCAATCCATGAGTCAAGACGTCACAGGACATGGCAGGGTGTGGCCATGGTACGTGTCAGGACGCGTCAGGACATGGCAAGGTGTGGCCATTCCATGAGTCAAGACGTCGCAGGACATGGCAGGATATGGCCATGGTACGTGTCAGGACGCGTCAGGACATGGCTATGGCACGCGTCCGGACGTGGTAAGGTGTGGCCATGGCATGAGTCAGGATGTCGCCGGAAGTGGCAGGGCGTGGTCATGGCACAAGTTAGGACGTTGCATGATATGGCAGGATATGGCCATGGTACGTGCCAGGACGAGTCAGGACGTGGAAGGGCGTGGCCATGGCACGAGTCAAGACGATGCAAGACACGGCAGGATATGGCCATGGTACGTGTCTAGACGCGTCAGGACATGGCCATGGCACGCGTCAGGACGTGGCAGGGTGTGGTCATGGCACGAGTTTGGACGTTGCAGGACATGGACATGGCACGTGTCAGGACGCGGCAGGACATGGCAGGGCGTGGCCATGGCACGAGTCGGGATGTCGTAGTACATGGCAGGGCATGGCCATGGCACGAGTCGGAACGTCGCAGGATGCGTCAGGACATGGCCATGGCACGTATCTGGACGCATCAGGATATGGCCATGGCACGTGTGAGGACGCATAAGGACATGGCCATAGCACGTGTCCGGACGCGTATGGACATGGAAGGGCGTGGCCATGGCACGAGTCGGGACGTCGCAGGACATGGCAGGGCGTGGCCATGGCACGTGTAGGGACGCATCAGGACATGGCCATGGCACTTGTCAAGACGCGTCAAAACATAGCAAGGCGCGACAATGGCACGAGTCGGGACGTCGCAGGACACGGCAGGGCGTGGGCATGGCACGAGTCGGGACGTCGCAGGATGTGTTAGGACATAGCCATGGCACGTGTCAGGACGCATAAGGACATGGCCATAGCACGTGTCTGGACGCGTCAGGACATGGAAGGGCGTGGCCATGGCACGAGTCGGGACGTCGCAGGACATGGCAGGGCGTGGCCATGGCACGAGTCGGGACGTCGCAGGACGTGTCAGGACATGGCCATGGCACGTGTCAGGACGCATCAGGACATGGCAGGGCGTGGCCATGGCACGAGTCGGGACGTCGCAGGACATGGCAGGGCGTGGCCATGGCACGAGTCGGGACGTCGCAGGACGTGTCAGAACATGGCCATGGCACGTGTCAGGACGCGTCAGGACATGGCAGGGCGTGGCCATGGCACGAGTCAGGACGTCGCAGGACATGGCAGGATATTGCAATGGTACGTGTCAGGACGCGTCAGGACATGGCCATGGCACGAGTCAGGACATTGCAGGACATGGCCATGGCACGAGTCAGGACGTCGCAGGACATGGCCATTGTACGCGTCAGGGCATGGTAGGGCGTGGCCATTGCACGAGTCAAGATGTCACAGGACATGGCAGGATATGGCCATTGTGCGTGTCAGGACGCGTCAGGACATGGCAGGGCGTGGCCATTTCATGAGTCAAGACGTCGCAAGAGATGGCAGGATATGGTCATGGTGCGTGTCTGGACGCGTTTGGACATGGCCATGGCACAAGTCGGGACGTCACAAAACATGGCAGGGCGTGGCCATGGCACGAGTCGGGACGTTGCAGGACGCGTCAGAACATGGCCATGGCACGTGTCACGACGCGTCAGGACATGGCAGGGCGTGGCCATGGCACGAGTTAGGACGTCGCAATACATGGAAGGGCGTAGCCATGGCACAAGTCGGGACCTCGCAGGAAGTGTCAGTACATGGCCATGGCACATGTCAGGACGTGTCAGGACATGGAAGGGCGAGGAAATAGTACGAGTCAAGATGTCGCACGACATGGCAGGATATGGCCATGGTACTTTTCAAGACGCGTCACGACTTTGCAGGGCGTGGCCATGCCACGAGTCAAGACGTCGCAGGACATGGCAGGATATGGCCATGGCACGTATCAGGACGCGTCAGGACATGGCCATGGCACGCGTCAGGACGTGGCAGGGTGTGGCCATGGCACGAGTCAGGATGTCGCAGGACGTGGCAGGGCGTGGTCATGGCACAAGTTAGGACGTTGCATGACATGGCCGTATATGGCCATGGTACGTGCATGGACGCGTCAGTACGTGGAAGGGCGTGGCCATGGCACGAGTCGGGACGTCGCAGGACATGGCAGGGCGTGGCCATGGCACGAGTCGAGACATCGCAGGACGTGTCAGGACATTTCCGTGGCACGTGTCAGGACGCGTCAGGACATGGCAGGGCGTGACCATGGCACGAGTCAAGACGTCGCAAGACATGGCAGGATATGGCCATGGTACGTGTCTGGACGCGTCAAGACATGGCCGTGGCACGCGTCAGGACGTGGCAGGGTGTGGCCATGGCATGAGTCAGGACGTCGCAGGACATGGCCATGGCACGCGTCATGACGTGGCAGGGTGTGGTCAGGCACAAGTTTGGACGTCGCAGGACATGGCCATGGCACGAGTCGAGACGTCGCAGTACATGGCAGGGCGTGGCCATGGCACGAGTCGGAACGTCGCAGGATGCGTCAGGACATGGCCATGAAACGTATTTGGACGCATCAGGATATGGCCATGGCACGTGTTAGGACACAAAAGGACATGGCCATAGCACGTGTCCGGACGCGTCAGGACATGGAAGGGCGAGGCCATGGCACGAGTCGGGACGTCGCAGGACACGGCAGGGCGTGGCCATGGCACGTGTCAGGACGCATCAGGACATGACCATGGCACTTGTCAAGACACGTCAAGACATGGCAGGGCGTGGCCATGGCACAAGTCGGGACGTCGCAGGACATGGCAGGGCGTGGCCATGGCCCAAGTCGGGACGTCGCAGGACATTTCAGGACAAGGCCATGGAACGTGTCGGGACGCATCAGGACTTGGCAGGGCGTGGCCATGGCACGAGTCGGGACGTCACAGAACATGGCAGGGCGTGGCCATGGCACGAGTCGGGACGTTGCAGGACGCGTCAGAACATGGCCATGGCACGTGTCACGAAGCGTCAGGACATGGCAGGGCGTGACCATGACACGAGTCAGGACGTCGCAATACATGGTAGGATATTGCAATGGTACGTGTCAGGATGCGTCAGGACATGGCCATGGCACGTGTAAGGACGTGGCAGGGCATGGCAATGGCACGAGTCAGGACATCGCAGGACATGGCCATGGCACGCGTCAGGACGTGGCAGGGCGTGGTCATGGCACGAGTAAGGACGTCGCAGGACATGGCAAGTAATGGCCATGGCACGCGTCAGGACATGGCCATGGCACGCGTCAGGACGTGGCAGGGTGTGGCCATGGCACGAGTTAGGATGTCGCAGGACGTGGCAGGGCGTGGTCATGGCACAAGTTAGGACGTTGCATGACAAGGCAGGATATGGCCATGGTACGTGCATGGACGCGTCAGTACGTGGAAGGGCGTGGCCATGGCACGAGTCGGGACGTCGCAGGACATGGCAGGGCGTAGCCATGGCACGAGACGGGACCTCGCAGGACGTGTCAGGACATGGCCATGGCACGTGTCAGGACGCGTCAGGACATGGCAGGGCGTGACCATGGCACGAGTCAAGACGTCGCAAGACATGGCAGGATATGGCCATGGTACGTGTCTGGACGCGTCTGGACATGGCCATGGCACGCGTCAGGACGTGGCAGGGTGTGGCCATGGCACGAGTCAGGACGTCGCAGGACATGGCCATGGCACGCGTCATGACGTGGCAGGGTGTGGTCATGGCACAAGTTAGGACGTTGTTGGACATGGACATGGCACGTGTCAGGACGCGGCAGGACATGGCAGGGCGTGGCCATGGCACGAGTCGGGACTTCGCAGTACATGGCAGGGCGTGGCCATGGCACGACTCGGAACGTCGCAGGATGCGTCAGGACATGGCCATGGCACGCATCAGGACGCATCAGGATATGGCCATGGCACGTGTTCGGACGCATAAGGACATGGCCATAGTTCGTGTCCGGACGCATCAGGACATGAAAGGGCGAGGCCACGGCACGAGTCGGGACGTCGCAGGACATGGCAGGGCGTGGCCATGGCACGTGTCAGGACGCATCAGGACATGGCCATGGCACTTGCCAAGACGCGTCAGGACATGGCAGGGCGTGGCCACGGCACGAGTCGGGACGTCACAGGACATGGCAGGGCGTGGCCATGGCCCGAATCGGGACGCCGCAAGATGTTTCAGGACATGGCCATGGAACGTGTCAGGACATGGCAGGGCGTGGCCATGGCACGAGTCGGGACGTCACAGGACATGGCAGGGCGTGGCCATGGAACGAGTCGGGACGTTGCAGGACGTGTCAGAACATAGCCATGGCACGTGTTACGACGCGTCAGGACGTGGCAGGGCATGGCAATGGCACGAGTCAGGACGTTGCAGGACATGGCCATGGCACGCGTCAGGACGTGGCAGGCGTGGTCATGGTACGAGTAAGGACGCCGCAGGACATGGCAAGACATGGCCATGGTACGTGTCAGGACTTGTCAGGACGTGGCCATGGTACGTGTCAAGATGTGTCAAGACATGGCCATGGCACGTGTCAGGACGCGTCAAGACATGGCAGGGCGTGGCAATGGCACGAGTCGGGACGTCGCAGGACATGGCAGGGCGTGGCCATGGCACGAGTCGGGACGTCGCAGGACGTGTCAGGACATGGCCATGGCACGTGTCAGGACGCGTCAGGACATGGCAGGGCGTGGCCATGGCACGAGTCGGGACGTCGCAGGACATGGCAGGGCGTGGCCATGGCACGAGTCGGGACCTCGCAGGACGTGTCAGGACATGGCCATGGCACGTGTCAGGACGCGTCAGGACATGGCAGGGCGTGGCCATGGCACGAGTCAAGACGTCGCAGGACATGGCAGGATATGGCCATGGTACGTGTCAGGACGCGTCAGGACATGGCAGGGCGTGGCCATGGCACGAGTCAAGACGTCGCAGGACATGGCAGGATATGGCCATGGTACGTGTCAGGACGCGTCAGGACATGGCCATGGCACGCGTCAGGACGCGTCAGGACATGGCAGGGCGTGGCCATGGCACGAGTCAAGACGTTGCAGGGCATGGCAGGATATGGCAATGGTACGTGTATGGATGCGTCAGGACATGGCCATGGCACGCGTCAGGACGTGGCAGGGTGTGACCATGGCACGAGTCAGAACGTCGTAGGACATGGCCATGGCACGCGTCAGGACGTGGCAGGGCGTGGTCATTGCACAAGTTAGGACGTCGCAGGACATGGCCATGGCACGTGTCAGGACGCGGCAGGACATGGCAGGGCGTGGCCATGGCACGAGTCGGGACGTCGTAGGACGTGTTAGGACATGGCCATGGCACGTGTCAGGTCGCGTCAGGACATGGCAGGGCGTGGCCATAGTACGAGTCAAGATGTCGCCGGACATGGCAGGATATGGCCATGGTACGTGTCAGGACGCGTTTGGACATGGCAGGGCGTGGCCATGGCACGAGTCGGGACGTCGCAAGACATGGCAGGGCGTGGCCATGGCACGAGTCGGGACATCGCAGGATGCGTCAAGACATGGCCATGGCACGTGTCAGGACGCATCAAGACATGGCAGGGCGTGGCCATGGCACGAGTCGGGACGTTGCAGGACGTGTCAGAACATGCCCATGGAATGTGATAGGACGCGTTAGGACATGGCAGGGCGTGACCATGACACCAGTCAGGACGTCGCAGTACATGGTAGGATATTGCAATGGTACGTGTCAGGACGCGTCAGGACATGGCCATGGCCCCGTCAGGACGTTGCAGGGTATGGCAATGGCACGAGTCAGGACGTCGCAGGACATGGCCATGGCACGCATCAGGACGTGGCAGGGCGTGGTCATGGCACGAGTAAGGACGTCGCAGGACATGCCAAGATATGGCCATGGTACGTGTCAGGACGCGTCAGGACATGGCAGGGCGTGGCCATGGCACGAGTCGGGAAGTCGCAGGACATGGCAGGACGTGGCCATGGCCCGAGTCCGGACGTCGCAGGACGTTTCAGGACATGGCCATGGAACGTGTCAGGATGCATCAGAACATGGCAGGGCGTGGCCATGGCACGAGTCGGGACGTCACAGGACATGGCAGGGCGTGGCCATGGCACGAGTCAGGACGTTGCAGGATGTGTCAGAACATGGCCATGGCACGTGTCAGGACACGTCAGGACATGGCAGGGCGTGACAATGACACGAGTCAGGACGTCGCAGGACATGGTAGGATATTGCAATGGTACGTGTCAGGACGCGTCAGGACATGGCCATGTCACGCGTCAGGAGGTGGTAGGGCATGGTTATGGCACGAGTCAGGACAACGCAGGACATGGCCATGGCACGCGTGGGGACGTGGTAGGGCGTGGTCATGGCACGAGTAAGGACGTCGCAGGACAGGGAAAGATATGGCCATGGCATGTGTCAGGACGCCTCAGGACGTGGCCATGGTACGTGTCAAGATGCGTCAGGACATGGCCATGGCAGGGCGTGGCCATGGCACGAGTCACGACGTCGAGGGGCGTGGCAATGGCACGAGTCGGGACGTTGCAGGACGTGTTAGGAGATGGCCATGGCACGTGTCAGGACGCGTCAGGACATGGCAGGACATGGCCATGGCACGAGTCGGGACGTCGCAGGACATGGCAGGGCGTGGCCATGGCACGAGTCGGGACCTCGCAGGACGTGTCAGGACATGGCCATGGCACGTGTCAGGACGCGTCAGGACATGGCAGGGCGAGGCCATAGCACAAATCAAGATGTCGCAGGACATGCAGGATATGGCCATGGTACGTGTCAGGAGGCATCAGGACATGGCAGGGCGTGGCCATTCCACGAGTCAAGACGTCGCAGGACCATGCAAAATATGGCCATGGTACGTGTCAGGACGCGTTAGGACATGGCCATGGCACGCGTCAGGACGTGGCAGGGTGTAGCCATGGCACGAGTCAGGACGTCACTGGACATAGCCATGGCACGCGTCAGAACGTGGAAGGGCGTGGCCATGGCACAAGTTAGGACGTTGCAGGACGTGGTAGAATATGGCCATGGTACGTGTCAGGGCGCGTCAGGATGTCGCAGGGTGTGGCCATGGCACGAGTCGGGACGTCGCAGGACATGGCAGGGCGTGGCCATGGCACGAGTCGGGACGTCGCAGGACGTGTCAGGACATGGTTATGGTACGTGTCAAGATGCGTCACGACATGGCCATGAGACACATCAGGATATGGCCATGGCACGTGTCAGGACGCAAATGGACATGGCCATAGCACGTGTCCGGACGCGTCAGGACATGGAAGGACGTGGCCATGGCACGAGTCGGGACGTCGCAGGACATGGCAGGGCGTGGCCATGGCACGTGTCAGGACGCATCAGGACATGGCCATGGCACTTGTCAAGACGCGTCAAGACATGGCAGGGCGTGGCCATGGCACAAGTCGGGACGTCGCAGGACATGGCAGGGCGTGGCCATGGCCCATGTCGGGACGTCGTAGGATGTTTCAGGACATGGCCCTGGAACGTGTCAGGATGCGTCAGGACATGGCCATGCAACGTATCTGGACGCATCAGGATATGGCCATGGCACGTGTTAGGACGCAAAAGGACATGGCCATAGCACGTGTCCGGACGCGTCAGGACATGGAAGGGCGAGGCCATGGAACGAGTCGGGACGTCGCAGGACATGGCAGGGCGTGGCCATGGCGCGTGTCAGGACGCATCAGGACATGGCCATGGCACTTGTCAAGACGCGTCAAGACATGGCAGGGCGTGGCCATGGCACGAGTCGGGACGTCGCAGGACATGGTAGGGCGTGGCCATGGCACGAGTCGGGACCTCGGAGGACGTGTCAGGACATGGCCATAGCACGTGTCAGGACGCGTCAGGACATGGCAGGGCGTGGCCATGGCACGAGTCAAGACGTCGCATTACATGGCAGGGTGTAGCCATGGCACGAGTCGAGACCTCGCAGGACGTGTCAGGACATGGCCATGGCACGTGTCAGCACGCATCAGGACACGGCAGGGCGTGGCCACAGCACGAGTCAAGATGTCAAAGGACATGGCAGGATATGGCCATGGTACGTGTCAGGACGCGTCAGGACATGGCAGGGCGTGGCCATTCCATGAGTCAAGACGTCGCAGGACATGGCAGGATATGGCCATGGTACGTGTCAGGACGCGTCAGGACATGGCCATGGCACGCGTCCGGACGTTTGCAGGGTGTGGCCATGGCACGAGTCAGGATGTCGCAGGACGTGGCAGGGCGTGGTCATGGCACAAGTTAGGACGTTGCATGACATGGCAGGATATGGCCATGGTACGTGCCAGGACGAGTCAGGACGTGGAAGGGCGTGGCCATGGCACGAGTCAAGACGGCGCAAGACATGGCAGGATATGGCCATGGTACGTGTCAGGACGCGTCAGGACATGGCAGGGCGTGGCCATGCCACGAGTCAAGACGTCGCGGGACATGGCAGGATATGCCCATGGTACGTGTCAGGACGCGTCAGGACATGGCAGGGCGTGGCCATGCCACGAGTCAAGACGTCCCAGGACATGGCAGGATATGGCCATGGTACGTGTCAGGACGCGTCAGGACATGGCGATGGCACTCGTCAGGATGTGGTAGGGTGTGGCCATGGCACGAGTCAGGACGTCGCAGGACATGGCCATGGCACGCGTCAGGACGTGGCAGGGCGTGGTCATGGCACAAGTTAGGACGTTGCAGGACATGGCAGGATATGGCCATGGTACGTGTCAGGACGCGTCAGGACGTGGCAGGGCGTGGCCATGGCACGAGTCGGGACGTCGCAAGACATTGCAGGGCGTGGCCATGGCACGAGTTGTGGACCTCGCAGGACGTGTCAGGACACGGCCATGGAACGTGTCAGGACGCGTCATGACATGGCCATGGCACGTGTTAGGACCATGGAAGGACATGGCCAAGCACGTCGTAAGACGCGTCAGGATATGGCCATGGTACGTGTCTGGACGCGTCAAGACATGGCCATGGCACGCGTCAGGACGTGGCAGGGTGTGGCCATGGCACGAGTCAGGACGTCGCAAGACATGGCCATGGCACGCGTCAGGACGTGACAGGGCATGGTCATGGCACAAGTTAGAACGTCGCAGGACATGGCCATGGCACGTGTCAGGACGCGTCAGGACATGGCTGGGTGTGGCCATGGCACGAGTTGGGACGTCGCAGGACATGGCAGGGCGTGGACATGGCACGAGTCGGGACGTCGCAGGACATGGCAGGGCGTGGCCATGGCACGAGTCGGGACGTCGCAGGATGCGTCAGGACATGGCCATGGCACGTGTCAGGACGCACCAGGATATGGCCATGGCACGTGTCAGGACGCATAAATACATGGCCATAGCACGTGTCCGGACGCGTCAGGACATGGAAGGGCATGGCCAAGGCACGAGTCGGGACGTCGCAGGACACGGCAGGGCGTGGCCATGGCACGTGTAGGGACGCATCAGGACATGGCCATGGAACTTGTCAAGACGCGTCAAGACATAGCAAGGCGTGGCAATGGCACGAGTCGGGACGTCGCAGGACATGGCAGGGCATGGGCATGGCACGAGTCGGGAAGTCGCAAGACGTGCCAGGACATGGCCATGGCACGTGTCAGGACGCGTCAAGACATGGCAGGGCGTGGCCATGGCACGAGTCGGGTCGTCGCAGGACATGGCAGGGTGTGGCCATGGCACGAGTCGGGGTCTCGCAGGACGTGTCGGGACATGGCCATGGCACGTGTCAGGACGCATCAGGACATGGCAGGGCGTGGCCATAGCACGAGTCAAGATGTCAAAGGACATGGCAGGATATGGCCATGGTACGTGTCAGGACGCGTCAGGACATGGCAGGGCGTGGCCATTCCATGAGTCAAGACGTCGCAGGACATGGCAGGATATGGCCATGGTACGTGTCAGGACGCGTCAGGACATGGCCATGGCACGCGTCCGGACGTGGCAGGGTGTGGCCATGGCATGAGTCAGGATGTCGCAGGACGTGGCAGGGCGTGGTCATGGCACAAGTTAGGACGTTGAATTACATGGCAGGATATGGCCATGGTACGTGCCAGGACGAGTCAGGACGTGGAAGGGCGTGGCCATGGCACGAGTTAAGACGACGCAAGACACGACAGGATATGGCCATGGTACGTGTCTGGACGCGTCAGGACATGGCCATGGCACGCGTCAGGACGTGGCAGAGTGTGGTCATTGCACGAGTTTGGACATTGCAGGACATGGACATGGCACGTGTGAGGACGCGGCAGGACATGGCAGGGCGTGGCCATGGCACGAGTCGGGACGTCGTAGTACATGGCAGGGCGTGGCCATGGCACGAGTCGGAACGTTGCAGGATGCGTCAGGACATGGCCATGGCACGTATCTGGACGCATCAGGATATGGCCATGGCACGTGTGAGGACGCATAAGGACATGGCCGTAGCACGTGTCCAGACGCGTCAGGACATGGAAGGGCGTGGCCATGGCACGAGTCGGGACGTCGCAGGACATGGCAGGGCGTGGCCATGGCACGTGTAGGGACGCATCAGGACATGACCATGGCACTTGTCAAGACGCGTCAAAACATAGCAAGGCGCGGCAATGTCTCGAGTGGGGACGTCGCAGGACATGGCAGGGCGTGTCCATGGCACGAGTCGGGATGTCGCAGAATGCGTCAGGACATGGCCATGGCATGTGTCAAAACGCATCAGGATATGGCCATGGCACGTGTCAAGACGCATAAGGACATAGCCATAGCACGTGTCCGGACGCGTCAGGACATGGAAGGGCGTGGCCATGGCACGAGTCGGGACGTCGCAGGACATGGCAGGGCGTGGCCATGGCACGTGTAGGGACGCATCAGGACATGGCCATGGCACTTGTCAAGACGCGTCAAGACATAGCAAGGCGTGGCAATGGCACGAGTCGGGACGTCGCAGGACATGGCAGGGCGTGGCCATGGCACGAGTCGGGACGTCGCAGGACGTGTCAGGACATGGCCATGGCACGTGTCAGGACGCGTCAAGACATGGCAGGGCGTGGCCATGGCACGAGTCGGGACGTCGCAGGACATGGCAGGGCGTGGCCATGGCACGAGTCGGGACCTCGCAGGACGTGTCAGGACATGGCCATGGCACGTGTCAGGATGCGTCAGGACATGGCAGGGGGTGGCCATTGCACGAGTCAAGATGTCACAGGACATGGCAGGATATGGCCATGGTACGTGTCAGGACGCGTCAGGACATGGCAAGGCGTGGCCATGCCACGAGTCAAGACGTCGCAAGACATGGCAGGATATAGCCATGGAACGTGTCAGGACGCGTCAAGATATGGCCATGGCACGCGTCTGGACGTGGCAGGGTGTGGCCATGGCACGAGTCAGGATGTCACAGGACGTGGCTGGGCGTGGTCATGGCACAAGTTAGGAGGTTGCATGACATGGCAGGATATGGCCATGGTACGTGTCAGGACGCGTCAGGACGTGGAAGGGCGTGGCCATGGCACGAGTCGGGACGTCGCAGGACATGGCAGGGCGTGGCCATGGCACGAGTCGGGACCTCGCAGGACGTGTCAGGACATGGCCATGGCACGTGTCAGGACGCGTCAGGACATGGCAGGGCGTGGCCATGGCACGAGTCAAGACGTCGCAGGACATGGCAGGATATGGCCATGGTACGTGTCTGGACGCGTCGGGACATGGCCATGGCACGCGTCAGGACGTGGCAGGGTGTGGCCATGGCACGAGTCAGAATGTCGCAGGACATGGCAGGGCATGGTCATGGCACAAGTTAGGACGTTGCATGACGAAGCAGGATATGGCCATGGTACGTCCCAGGACATGGAAGGGCGTGGCCATGGCACGAGTCGGGACGTCGCAGGACATGGCAGGGCGTCGCCATGGCCCGAGTCGGTACGACTAAGGACATGGCCACAGGACGTGTCAGGATATCGCCATGGCACGTGTCAGGACGCATAAGGACATGGCCATAGGGCGTGTCCATGGCACGAGTCAGGAAAAGTCGCATGGCACATGGCAGGACATGGCCATGGCACGTGTCTGGACGCGTCAGGACATGGCAGGGCGTGGCCATGGCACGAGTCGGGACGTCACAGGACATGGCAGGGCGTGGCCATGGATCGAGTCGGGACATCTTAGGACGTCGCAGGACATGGCCATGGCACGTATCAGGACGCGTCAGGACATGGCAGGGCGTGGCCATGGCACGAGTCGGGACGTCGCAGGACATGGCAGGGCGTGGCCATGGCACGAGTCGGGACGTCGCAGTACATGGCAGGGCGCGGCCATGGCACGAGTCGGGACCTCGCAGGACGTGTCAGGACATGGCCATGGCACGTGTCAGGACGCATCAGGATATGGCCATGGCACGTGTTAGGACGCATAAGGACATGGCCATAGCACGTGTCCGGACGCGTCAGGACATGGAAGGGCGTGGCCATGGCACGAGTCGGGACGTCGCAGGACATGGCAGGGCGTGGCCATGGCACGTGTCAGGACGCATCAGGACATGGCCATGGCACTTGTCAAGACGCGTCAAGACATGGCAGGGCGTGGCCATGGCACGAGTCGGGACGTCGCAGGACATGGCAGGGCGTGGCCATGGCACAAGTCGGGACGTCGCAGGACGTGTCAGGACATGGCCATGGCACGTGTCAGGACGCGTCAGGACATGGCAGGGCGTGGCCATGGCACGAGTCGGGACGTCGCAGGACATGGCAGGGCGTGGCCATGGCACGAGTCGGGACGTTGCAGGACGCGTCAGAACATGGCCATGGCACGTGTCACGACGCGTCAGGACATGGCAGGGCGTGGCCATGGCACGAGTTAGGACGTCGCAATACATGGTAGGATATTGCAATGGTACGTGTCAGGACGCGTCAGGACATGGCCATGGCACGTGTAAGGACGTGGCAGGGCATGGCTATGGCACGAGTCAGGACGTCGCATGACATGGCCATGGCACGCGTCAGGACGTGGCAGGGCGTGGTCATGGCACGAGTAAGGACGTCGCAGGACATGGCAAGATATGGCCATGGCACGTGTCAGGACATGGCCACGGCACGCGTCAGGACGTGGCAGGGTGTGGCCATGGCACGAGTCAGGATGTCGCAGGACGTGGCAGGGCGTGGTCATGGCACAAGTTAGGACGTTGCATGACATGGCAGGATATGGCCATGGTACGTGCATGGACGCGTCAGTACGTGGAAGGGCGTGGCCATGGCACGAGTCGGGACGTCGCAGGACATGGCAGGGCGTGGCCATGGCACGAGTCGGGACCTCGCAGGACGTGTCAGGACATGGCCATGGCACGTGTCAGGACGCGTCAGGACATGGCAGGGCGTGACCATGGCACGAGTCAAGACGTCGCAAGACATGGCAGGATATGGCCATGGTACGTGTCTGGACGCGTCAGGACATGGCCATGGCACGCGTCAGGACGTGGCAGGGTGTGGCCATGGCACGAGTCAGGACGTCGCAGGACATGGCCATGGCACGCGTCATGACGTGGCAGGGTGTGGTCATGGCACAAGTTAGGACGTCGCAGGACATGGACATGGCACGTGTCAGGACGCGGCAGGACATGGCAGGGCGTGGCCATGGCACGAGTCGGGACGTCGCAGGACATGGCAGGGCGTGGCCATGGCACGAGTCGGAACGTCGCAGGATGCGTCAGGACATGGCCATGGCACGTATCAGGACGCATCAGGATATGGCCATGGCACGTGTAAGGACACATAAGAACATGGCCATTGCACGTGTCCGGACGCGTCAGGACATGAAAGGGCGAGGCCATGGCACGAGTCGGGACGTCGCAGGACATGGCAGGGCGTGGCCATGGCACGTGTCAGGACGCATCAGGACATGGCCATGGCACTTGTCAAGACGCGTCAGGACATGGCAGGGCGTGGCCATGGCACGAGTCGGGACGTCGCAGGACATGGCAGGGCGTGGCCATGGCCCGAGTCGGGACGTCGCAGGACGTTTCAGGACATGGCCATGGAACGTGTCAGGACGCATCAGGACATGGCAGGGCGTGGCCATGGCACGAGTCGGGACGTCACAGGACATGGCAGGGCGTGGCCATGGCACGAGTCGGGACGTTGCAGGACGTGTCAGAACATGGCCATGGCACGTGTCAGGACGCGTCAGGACATGGCAGGGTGTGACCATGGCACGAGTCAGGACGTCGCAAGACATGGCAGGATATTGCAATGGTACGTGTCAGGACGCGCCAGGACATGGCCATGGCACGCGTCAGGACGTGGAAGGGCATGGCAATGGCACGAGTCAGGACGTCGCAGGACATGGCCATGGCACGCGTCAGGACGTGGCAGGGCGTGGTCATGGTACGAGTAAGGACGTCGCAGGACATGGCAAGATATGGCCATGGTACGTGTCAGGACTTGTCAGGACGTGGCCATGGTACGTGTCAAGATGTGTCAAGACATGGCCATGGCACGTGTCAGGACGCATCAGAAAATGCATGGGCGTGGCCATGGCACGAGTCAGGACGTCGCAGGGCGTGGCAATGGCACGAGTCGGGACGTCGCAGGACGTGTCAGGACATGGCCATGGCACGTGTCACGACGCGTCAGGACATGGCAGGGTATGGCCATGGGACGAGTCGGGACGTCGCAGGACATGGCAGGGCGTGGCCATGGCACGAGTCGGGACCTCGCAGGACATGTCAGGACATGGCCATGGCATGTAGCAGGAGCGTCAGGACATGGAAGGGTGTGGCGATGGCACGAGTCGGGACCTCGCAGGACGTATCAGGATATGGCCATGGCACGTGTCAAGACGCGTCAGGACACGGCAGGGCGTGGCCATGGCACGAGTCATGACGTCGCAAGACATGGCAGGATATGGCCATGGTACGTGTCAGGACGCGTCAGGACACGGCAGGGCGTGGCCATGGCACGAGACAAGACGTCGCAGGACATGGCAGTATATGGCCATGGTACGTGTCAGGACGCGTCAGTTCATGGCCATGGCACGCGTCAGGACGCGTCAGGACATGGCAGGGCGTGGCCATGGCACGAGTCAAGACGTTGCAGGGCATGGCAGGATATGGCAATGGTACGTGTATGGATGCGTCAGGACATGGCCATGGCACGCGTCAGGACGTGGCAGGGTGTGACCATGGCACGAGTCAGAACGTCGTAGGACATGGCCATGGCACGCGTCAGGACGTGGCAGGGCGTGGTCATTGCACAAGTTATGACGTCGCAGGACATGGCCATGGCACGTGTCAGGACGCGGCAGGACATGGCAGGGCGTGGCCATGGCACGAGTCGGGACGTCGCAGGACATGGCCATGGCACGTGTCAGGTCGCGTCAGGACATGGCAGGGCGTGGCCATAGTACGAGTCAAGATGTCGCCGGACATGGCAGGATATGGCCATGGTACGTGTCAGGACGCGTTTGGACATGGCAGGGCGTGGCCATGGCACGAGTCGGGACGTCGCAAGACATGGCAGGGCGTGGCCATGGCACGAGTCGGGACATCGCAGGATGCGTCAAGACATGGCCATGGCACGTGTCAGGACGCATCAAGACATGGCAGGGCGTGGCCATGGCACGAGTCGGGACGTCGCAGGACATGGCAGGGCGTGGCCATGGCACGAGTCGGGACGTTGCAGGACGTGTCAGAACATGGCCATGGCACGTGTCAGGACGCGTCAGGACATGGCAGGGCGTGACCATGACACCAGTCAGGACGTCGCAGTACATGGTAGGATATTGCAATGGTACGTGTCAGGACGCGTCAGGACATGGCCATGGCCCCGTCAGGACGTTGCAGGGTATGGCAATGGCACGAGTCAGGACGTCGCAGGACATGGCCATGGCACGCATCAGGACGTGGCAGGGCGTGGTCATGGCACGAGTAAGGACGTCGCAGGACATGCCAAGATATGGCCATGGTACGTGTCAGGACGCGTCAGGACGTGGCCATGGTACGTGTCAAGATGTGTCAGGACATGGCCATGGCACGTGTCAGGACATGTCCATGGCACGTGTCAAGACGCATCAGGACATGGCAGGGCGTGGCCATGGCACGAGTCGGGACGTCACAGGACATTGCAGAGCGTGGCATGGCACGAGTCGGGACGTTGCAGGACGCGTCAGAACAGGGCCATGGCATGTGTCAGGACGCGTCAGGACATGGCAGGGCGTGACCATGACACGAGTCAGGACGTCGCAGTACATGGTAGGATATTGCAATGGTACGTGTCATGACGCGTCAGGACATGGCCATGGCACTGATCAGGACGTGGCAGGGCATGGCTATGGCACGAGTCAGGACGTTGCAGGACATGGCCATGGCACGCATCAGGACGTGGCAGGGCGTGGTCATGGCACGAGTAAGGACGTCGCAGGACATGGCAAGATATGGCCATGGCACGTGTCAGGACATGGCCACGGCACGCGTCAGGACGTGGCAGGGTGTGGCCATGGCACGAGTCAGGATGTCGCAGGACATGGCAGGGCATGGCCATGGCACGAGTTGGGACGTCGCAGAACATGGCAGGGCGTGACCATGGCACATGTCAGGACGCATCAAGTATGGCCATGGCATGTGTCCGGACACGTCAGGACATGGAAAGGCGTGGCCATGGCACGATTCGGGACGTCGCAGGACATGGAAGGGCGTGGCCATGGCACGTGTAGGGACGCATCAGGACATGGTCATGGCACTTGTAAAGACGCGTCAAGAACCAGTGCACGAGTCGGGACCTCACAGGACGTGTCAGGACATGGCCATGGCACGTGTCAGGACATCGCAAGACATTGCAGGATATTGCCATGGTACGTGTCTGGACGCGTCAGGACATGGCCTTGGCACGCGTCAGGACGTGGCAGGGTGTGGCCATAGCACGAGTCAGGATGTCACAGGACTTGGCCGTGGCACGCGTCAGGACGTGGAAGGGCGTTGTCATGGCACAAGTTAGGACATCGAGGACATGGCATGGCCATGGCCCGGGTCAGGACGCGTCAGGACATGGCAGGGCGTGGCCATGGCTCGAGTCGGGACGTCACAGGACATGGCAGGTCGTGGCCATGGCACGAGTCGGGACGTCGCAAGATGCGTCAGGACATGGGCATGGCACGTGTCATGACGCATCAGGATATGGCCATGGCACGTGTCAAGACGCATATGGACATGGCCATAGCACGTGTCCGGACGCGTCAGGACATGGAAGGACGTGGCCATGGCACGAGTCGGGACGTCGCAGGACATGGCAGCGCGTGGCCATGGCACGTGTAGGGAAGCATCAGGACATGGCCATGGCACTTGTCAAGACGCGTCAGAATATAGCATGGCGTGGCCATGGCACGAGTCGGGACGTCGCAGGACATGGAAGGGTGTGGCTATGGCACGAGTCGAGACGTCACAGGACGTGTCAGGACATGGCCATGGCCATGGCACGTGTCAGGACGCGTCAAGACATGGCAGGGCGTGGCCATGGCACGAGTCGGGACGTCGCAGGACATGGCAGGGCGTGGCCATGGCACGAGTCGGGACCTCGCAGGACGTGTCAGGACATGGCCATGGCACGTGTCAGGACGCGTCAGGACATGGCAGGGCGTGGCCATTGCACGAGTCAAGATGTCGCAGGACATGGCAGGATATGGCCATGGTACGTGTCAGGACGCGTCAGGACATGGCAGGGCGTGGCCATGCCACGAGTCAAGACGTCGCAGGACATGGCAGGATATGGCCATGGTACGTGTCAGGACGCGTCAGGACATGGCCATGGCACGCGTCAGGACGTGGCAGGGTGTGGCCATGGCACGAGTCAGGATGTCGCAGGACGTGGCAGGGCGTGGTCATGGCACAAGTTAGGACGTTGCATGACATGGCAGGATATGGCCATGGTACGTGCCAGGACGCGTCAGGACGTGGAAGGGCGTGGCCATGGCACGAGTCGGGACGTCGCAGGACATGGCAGGGCGTGGCCATGGCACGAGTCGGGACCTCGCAGGACGTGTCAGGACATGGCCATGGCACGTGTCAGGACGCGTCAGGACATGGCAGGGCGTGACCATGGCACGAGTCAAGACGTCGCAAGACATGGCAGGATATGGCCATGGTACGTGTCTGGACGCGTCAGGACATGGCCATGGCACGCGTCAGGACGTGGCAGGGTGTGGCCATGGCACGAGTCGGGACGTCGCAGGACATGGCAGGGCGTGGCCATGGCACGAGTCGGGACGTCGCAGGATGCGTCAGGACATGGCCATGGCACGTGTCAGGACGCATCAGGATATGGCCATGGCACGTGTTAGGACGCATATGGACATGGCCATAGCACGTGTCCTGACGCGTTAGGACATGGAAAGGCGTGGCCATGGCACGAGTCAGGACGTCGCAGGATATGGCAGGGCGTGGCCATGGCACGTGTAGGGACGCATCAGGACATGGCCATGGCACTTGTCACGACGCGTCAAGACATAGCAAGGCGTGGCAATGGCACGAGTCGGGACGTTGCAGGACATGGCAGGGCGTGGCCATGGCACGAGTCGGAACATCGCAGGACGTGTCAGGATATGTAAGTGGTACGTGTCAGGACGCGTCAGGACATGGCAGGGCGTGGCCATGGCACGAGTCGGGACGTCACAGGACATGGCAGGGCGTGGCCATGGCACGAGTCGGGACCTCGCAGGACGTGTCAGGACATGGCCATGGCACGTGTCAGGACGCGTCAGGACATGGCAGGGCGTGGCCATTGCACGAGTCAAGATGTCGCAGGACATGGCAGGATATGGCCATGGTACGTGTCAGGACGCGTCAGGACATGGTAGGGCATGGCCATGCCACGAGTCAAAACGTCGCAGGACATGGCAGGATATGGCCATGGTACGTGTCAGGACGCGTCAGGACATGGCCATGGCACGTATCAGGACGCATCAGGATATCGCCATGGCACGTGTTTGGACGCATAAGGACATGGCCATAGCACGTGTCCGGACGCGTCAGGACAAGGCCATGGCACTTGTCAAGACGCGTCAGGACATGGCAGCGCATGGCCATGGCACGAGTCGGGACGTCGCAGGACATGGCAGGGCGTGGCCATGGCCCGAGTCGGGACGTCGCAGGACGTTTCAGGACATGGCCATGGAACGTGTCAGGACGCATCAGGACATGGCAGGACATGGCCATGGAACGTGTCAGGACGCGTCAGGACAAGGCAGGGCGTGGCCATGGCACGAGTCGGGACGTCGCAGTACATGGCAAGGCGTGGCCATGGCACGAGTCGAGGTGTCGCAGGATGCGTCAGGACATGGCCATGGCACGTGTCAGAACGCATCAGGATATGGCCATGGCACGTGTGAAGACGCATAAGGACATAGCCATAGCACGTGTCCGGACGCGTCAGGACATGGAAGGGCGTGGCCATGGAACTAGTCGGGACGTCGCGGGACATGGTTGGGCGTGGCCATGGCACGTGTAGGGACGCATCAGGACATGGCCATGGCACTTGTCAAGACGCGTCAAGACATAGTAAGGCGTGGCAATGGCACGAGTCGGGACGTCGCAAGACATGGCTGGGCGTGGACATGGCACGAGTCGGGACGTCGCGGGACGTGTTAGGACATGGCCATGGCACGTGTCAGGACGCGTCAAGATATGGCAGGACGTGGCCATGGCACGGGTCGGGACGTCGCAGGACATGGCAGGGCGTGGCCATGGCACTAGTCGGGACATCGCAGGACGTGTCAGGACATGGCCATGGCACGTGTCAGGACGCGTCAAGACATGGCAGGGCGTGGCCATGGCACGGGTCGTCATGTCGCAGGACATGGCAGGGCGTGGCCATGGCACAAGGCGGGACCTCGCAGGACGTGTCAGGACATGGCCAAGGCACGTGTCAGGACGCGTCAGGACATGGGAGGGCGTGGCCATTGCACGAGTCAAGATGTCGCAGGACATAGCAGGATATAGCCACGGTACGTGTCAGGACGCGTCCGGACATGGAAGGGCATGGCCATGCCACGAGTCAAGACGTCGCAGAACAAGGCAGGATATGGCCATGGAACGTGTCAGGACGCGTCAGGACATGGCCATGGCACGCGTCAGGAAGAGGCAAGGTGTGGCCATGGCACAAGTCAGGATGTCGCAGGACATTGCAGGGCGTGGTCATGGCACAGGTTAGGACGTTGCTTGACATGGCAGGATATGGCCAAGGTACGTGGCAGGACGCGTCAGGACGTGGAAGGGCGTGGCCATGGCACGAGTCGGGACGTGGCAAGACATGGCAGGGCGTGGCCATGGAACGAGTCAGGACCTCGCAGGACGTGTTGGGACATGGCCATGGCATGTGTCAGGACGCGTCAGGACATGGCAGGGCGTGGCCACGGCACGAGTCAAGACGTTGCAGGACATGGAAGGAAATGGCCATGGTACGTGTCTGGACGCGTCGGGACATGGCCATGGCACGCGTCACGACGTGGCAAGGTGTGGCCATGGGCCGAATCAGAATGTTGCAGGACATGGCCATGGTACGCGTCATGACGTGGCAGGGTGTGGTCATGCACAAGTTAGGACGTCGCAGGACATGGACATGGCACGTGTCAGGACGCGGCAGGACATGGCAAGGCGTGGCCATGGCACGAGTCGGGACGTTGCAGGACATGGCAGGGCGTGGCCATGGCACGAGTCAGGATGCGTCAGGACATGGCCATTGCACGTATAGGGACGCATCAGGATATCGCCATGGCACGTGTTAGGACGCATAAGGACATGGCCATAGCACGTGTCCAGACGCGTCAGGAAAAGGCCATGGCACATGTCAGGATGCATCAGGACAAGGCCATGGCACTTGTCAAGACGCGT
The DNA here is from genome assembly GCA_034376525.1 of Nicotiana benthamiana. NCBI lineage: Eukaryota > Viridiplantae > Streptophyta > Magnoliopsida > Solanales > Solanaceae > Nicotiana > Nicotiana benthamiana. The sequence continues at coordinate 44,481 of JAXGFW010000106.1, read as the reverse complement.
TAGGACATGGCAGGGCGTGGCCATGGCACGAGTCGGGACGTCGCAGGACATGGCAGGGCGTGGCCATGGCCCGAGTCGGGACGTCGCAGGACGTTTTAGGACATGGCCATGGAACGTGTCAGGACGCATCAGGACATGGCAGGGCGTGGCCATGGCACGAGTCGGGACGTCAAAGGTCATGGCAGGGCATGGCCATGGCGAGAGTCAGGACGTTGCAAGACGTGTCAGAACATGGCCATGGCACGAGTCGGGACGTCGCAGGACATGGCAAGGCGTGTCCATGGCACGAGTCGGGATGTCGCAGGATGCGTTACGACATGGCCTTGGTACGTGTTAGAACGCATCAGGATATGGCCATGGCACGTGTCAAGACGCATAAGGACATAGCCATAGCACGTGTCCGGACGCGTCAGGACATGGAAGGGCATATCCGTGGAACTAGTCGGGACGTCGCGGGACATGGCAGGGCGTGGCCATGGAACGTGTAGGGACGCATCAGGACATGGCCATGGCACTTGTTAAGACGCGTCAAGACATAGCAGGGCGTTGCAATGGCACGAGTCGGGACGTCGCAGGACGTGGTAGGGCGTGGCCATGGCACGAGTCGGGACGTCGCAGGACGTGTCAGGACATGGCCATGGCACGTGTCAGGACGCGTCAAGACATGGCAGGGCGTGGCCATGGCACGGGTCGTCACGTCGCAGGACATGGCAGGGCGTGGCCATGGCATGAGTCGGGACCTCGCAGGACGTGTCAGGACATGGCCAAGGCACGTGTCAGGACGCGTCAGGATATGGGAGGGCGTGGACATTGCACGAGTCAAGATGTCGCAGGATATAGCAGGACATGGCCATGGTATGTGTCAGGACGCGTCCGGACATGGCAGGGCATGGCCATGCCACGAGTCAAGACGTCGCAGGACACGGCAGGATATGGCCATGGAACGTGTAAGGACGCGTCAGGACATGGCCATGGCACGCGTCAGGACATGGCAAGGTGTGGCCATGGCACAAGTCAGGATGTCGCAGGACGTTGCAGGGCGTGGTCATGGCACAGGTTAGGACGTTGCATGACATGGCAGGATATGGCCATGGTACATGGCAGGATACGTTAGGACGTGGAAGGGCGTGGCCATGGCACGAGTCGGGACGTGGCAGGACATGGCAGGGCGTGGCCATGGAACGAGTCAGGACCTCGCAGGACGTGTTGGGACACGGCCATGGCATGTGTCAGGACGCGTCAGGAGATGGCAGGGCGTGGCCACGGCACGAGTCAAGATGTTGCAGGACATGGCAGGATATGGCCATGGTACGTGTCTGGACGCTTCGGGACATGGCCATGGCACGCGTCACGACGTGGCAAGGTGTGGCCATGGGTCGAATCAGAATGTTGCAGGACATTGGCATGGCACGCGTCATGACGTGGTAGGGTGGGGTCATGCACAAGTTAGGACGTCGCAGGACATGGACATGGCACGTGTCAGGACGCGGCAGGACATGGCAAGGCGTGGCCATGGCACGAGTCGGGATGTCAAAGGAAATGGCAGGGCATGGCCATGGCGAGAGTCAGGACGTTGCAGGACGTGTCAGAACATGGCCATGGCACGTGTCAGGACGCGTCAGGACATGGCAGGGTGTGGCCATGGCACGAGTCAGGACGTCGCAGGACATGGCAAGATATTGCAATGGCATGTGTCAGGACGCGTCAGGACATGGCCATGGCACGCTCAGGACGTGGCACGGCATGGCTATGGCACGAGTCAGGACGTCACAGGACATGGCCATTGTACGCGTCAGGACGTGGTAGGCCGTGGTCATGGCACGAGTCAGGACGTCGCAAGACATGGCAGGATATGCCATGGTACGTGTCAAGACGTGGCCATGGTACATGTCAAGATGCATCAGGACATGGCCATGGCACGTGTCAGGACGCATCAGAACATGGCGGGCCGTGGCCGTGGCACGAGTCAGGACGTCGTAGGGCGTGGCAATGGCATGAGTCGAGACGTCGCAAGACGTGTCAGGACATGACCATGGCACGTGTCAGGACGCGTCAGGACATGGCCATGGCACGAGTCGGGACGTCGCAGGACATGGCAGGACGTAGCGATGGCACAAGTCGGGACCTCGTAGGACGTGTCAGGACATGGCCATGGCACGTGTCAGGACGTGTCAGGACATGGAAGGGCGAGGAAATAGCACGAGTCAAGATGTCGCAGGACATGGCAGGATATGGCCATGGTACATGTCAGGACGCGCCAGGACAATGCAGGGCGTGGCCATGCCACGAGTCAAGACGTCGCAGGACATGGCAGGATATGGCCATGGTACGTGTCAGGACGCGTCAGGACATGGCCATGGCACGCGTCAGGACGTGGCAGGGTGTGGCCAAGGCACGAGTAAGGACGTCGCTAGACATGGCCATGGCACGTGTCAGGACGTGGCAGGGCGTGGTCATGGCACAAGTTAGGACGTTGTAGGACATGGCAGGATATGGCCATGGTATGTGTCAGGGCGCGTCAGGACGTGGCAGGGCAAGGCCATGGCACGAGTCGGGACGTCGCAGGACATGACAGGGCGTGGCCATGGCACTAGTCGGGACCGCACAGGACGTTGTAGGACATGGCCATGGCACGTGTCAGGACGCGTCAGGACATGGCAGGGCGTGGCCATGGCACGAGTCAAGACGTCGCAAGACATGGCAGGATATGGCGATGGTACGTGTCTGGATGCGTCAGGACATGTCCATGGCACGCGTCAGGACGTGGCAGGGTGTGGTCACGACATGAGTCATGACGTCGCAGGACATGGCCATGCCACGCGTCAGGACGTGGCAGGGCGTGGTCATGGCACAAGTTAGGACGTCGCAGGACATGGCCATGGCACGTGTCAGGACATGGCAGGGCGTGGCCATGGCACAAGTCGGGACGTCGCAGGACATGGCAGGATGTGGCCATGGTACGCGCCAGGACGTGTCAGGACATGGCAGGGCGTGGCCATGCCACGAGTGAAGACGTCGCAGGACATGGCCATGGCACGTGTCACGACGCATAAGGACATGGCCATAGCACGTGTTCGGACGCGTCAGGGCATGGTAGGCGTGGCCATGGCATGAGTCGGGACGTCGCCGGGCGTGGCCATGGCACGTGTAGGAACGCATCAGGACATGGCCATGGCACTTGTCAAGACGCGTCAGGACATGGCAGGGCGTGGCCAAGGCACGAGTCGGGACCTCGCATGACGTGTCAGGACATGGCCATGGCACGTGTCAGGACGCGTCGGGACATGGCAGGGCGTGGCCATAGCACGAGTCAAGATGTCGCAGGACATGGCAGGACATGGCCATGGCACGTGTCTGGATGCGTGAGGACATGGCAGGGCGTGGCCATGCCACGAGTCAAGACGTTGCAGGATATGGCGGGATATGGCCATGGTACGTGTCAGGATGCGTCAGGACATGGCCATGGCACGCGTCAGGACGTGGCAGGGTGTGGCCATTGCACGAGTCAGGACATCGCAGGATAAGGCCATGGCACGCGTCAGGACGCGGCAGGACTTGGTAGGGCGTGGCCATGGCACGAGTCAGGATGCGTCAGGACATGGCAGGGCGTGGCCATGCCACGAGTCAAGACGTCACAGGACATGGCCACGGTACGTGTCAGGACGCGTCAGGACATGGCCATTGCACGCGTCAGGACGCGTCAGGACATGGCAGGGCGTGGCCATGCATGAGTCAAGACGTCGCAGGACATGGCAGGATATGGCAATGGTACGTGTCTGGACGCGTCAGGACATGGCAGGATATTGCAATGGTACGTGTCTGGACGCGTCAGGACATGGCAGGATATGGCAATGGTACGTGTCTGGACGCGTCAGGACATGGCCATGGCACGCGTCAGGACGTGGCAGGGTGTGGCCATGGCACGAGTCAGGACATCGCAGGACATGGCCATGGCACGCGTAAGGACGTGGCAGGGTGTGTTTATGGCACAAGTTAGGACGCTGCAGGACATGGCCAAGGCACGTGTCATGACGCGGCAGGACATGGCAGGGCGTGGACATGGCACGAGTCGGGACGTCGTAGGACATGGCAGGGCGTGGCCATGGCACGAGTCGGGACCTCGCAGGACGTGTCAGGACATGGCTATGGCACTTGTCACGACGTATCAGGACATGGCAGGGCGTGGCCATAGCACAAGTCAAGATGTCGCAGGACATGGCCATGGCACGTGTTAGGACGCGTCAGGAAAAGGTAGGGCGTGGCCATGCCACGAGTCAAGACATCGCAGGACATGGCGAGATTTGGCCATGGTACGTGTTAGGACATGGCCATGGCACGCGTCAGGACGTGGCAGGGTGTGGCCATTGCACGAGTCATGACATCGCAGGATATGGCCATGGCACGCGTCAGGACGCGGCAGGGCATGGCAGGGCGTGGCCATTGCACGAGTCAGGATGCGTTAGGACATGGCAGGGCGTGGCCATGCCACGAGTCAAGACGTCGCAGAACATGGCAGGATATGGCCACGGTACGTGTCAGGACGCGTCAGGACATGGCCATTGCACGCGTTAGGACGCGTCAGGACATGGCAGGGCGTGGTCATAGCACGAGTCAAGACGTCGCAGGACATGGCAGGATATGGCAATGGTACGTGTCTGGACGCGTCAGGACATGGCAATGGTACGTGTCTGGACGCGTCAGGACATGGCCATGGCACGCGTCAGGACGTGGCAGGGTGTGGCCATGGCACGAGTCAGGACGTCGCAAGACATGGCCATGGCACGCGTTAGGACGTGGCAGGGTGTGGTCATGGCACAAGTTAGGATGTTGCAGGACATGGCCATGGCACGTGTCAGGATGCGGCAAGACATGGCAGGGCGTGGCCATAGCACGAGTTGGGACGTCGCAGGACATGGCAGGGCGTGGCCATGGCTCGAGTCGGGACAGCGTAGGATGCGTCAGGACATGGCCATGGCACGTGTCAGGACGCATCAGGATATGGCCATGGCACGAGTCGGGACGTCGCAGGACATGGCAGGGCGTGGCCATGGCACGAGTCGGGACGTCGCAGGACGTTTCAGGACATGGCCGGGGCACGTGTCTGGACGCATCAGGACATGGAAGGGCGTTGCCTTGGAACGAGTCGGGACGTCACAAGATATGGCCAATGCACGTGTCCGGACGCGTCACGACATGGAAGGGCGTGGCCATGCCAAGAGTCGGGACATCGCAAGACATGGCAGGGCGTGGCCATGGCACGTGTCAGGACGCATCAGGACTTGGCCATGGCACTTGACAAGACGCGTCAAGACATGGCAAGGCGTTGCCATGGCACGAGTCGGAACGTCGCAGGACATGGCAGGGCAAGGCCATGGCATGACTCTGGATGTCGCAGGACGTTACAGGACATGGCCATGGCACGTGTCAGGACGCATCAGGACATGGTAGGGCGTGGCCATGGCACGAGTCGGGACGTCAAAAGACATGGTAGGGCGTGGCCTTGGCACGAGTGGGGACGTTGCACTACTTGTCACGACATGGCCATGGCACGTGTCATGACGGGTCAGGACGTGGCAGGTGTGGCCATGGCACGAGTCAGGATGTCGCAGGACATGGCCATGGTACGTGTCAGGACGCGTCAGGACATGGTACGTGCCAGGACATGGCCGTGGCACCTGTCAGGACGCGTCAGGACATGGCAGGGCGTTGCCATAGCATGAGTGAAGATGTCGCAGGACATGGCAGGATATGGCCATGATACGTGTCAGGATGCGTCGGGACATGGCAGGGTGTGGCCATGCCACGAGACAAGACGTCGCAGGACATGGCAGGATATGGCCATGGTACATGTCTGGACGCGTCTGGACATGGCAGGGCGTGGCCATGCCACGAGTCAAGACGTCGCAGGATATAGCAGGATATGGCCATGGTACGTGTCAGGACGCGTCAAGACATGGCCATGGCACGAGTCAGGACGTGGCTGGGTGTGGCCATGGCACGAGTCAGGATGTCGCAGGACATAGCCATGGCACACGTCAGGACGTGGCAGGGCATGGTCATGGCACAAGTTAGGACGTTGCAGGACATGGCAGGATATAGCCATGGTACGTGTCAGGACGGGTCATGACGTGGCAGGGCGTGGCCATGGAACGAGTCAGGACGTCGCAAGACATGGCAGGGCGTGGCCATGGCACGAGTCTGGACCTCGTAGGACATGTCAGGACACGGCCATGGCACGTTTCAGGACGCGTCATGACATGGCAGGGCGTGGCCATGGCACGAGTCAAGACGTCGCAAGACATTGCAGGATATGGCCATGGTACGTGTCTGGACGCGTCAGGACATGGCCATGGCACGCGTCAGGACGTGGAAGGGTGTGGCCATGGCACGAGTCAGGACATCGCAGGACATGGCCATGGCACGCATCAGGATATGGCAGGGCGTAGTCATGGCACAAGTTAGGACGTCGCAGGACATGGCAGGACATGGCCAAGGCACGTGTCAGGACGCGTCAGGACATGGCAGGGCGTGGCCATGGCACGAGTCGGGACGTCGCAGGACATGGTAGGGCATGGCCATGGCATGAGTCGGGACGTCGCAGGACGTTTCAGGACATGGCCAAGGCACGTGTCAGGACGCATCAGGACATTGAAGGGCGTTGCCTTGGCACGAGTCGGGACATCACAAGACATGGCCAATGCACGTGTCCGGACGCGTCACGACATGGAAGGGCGTGGCCATGCCAAGAGTCGGGACATGGCAGGACATGGCAGGGCGTGGCCATGGCACGCGTCAGGACGCATCATGACATGGCCATGGCACTTGACAAGACGCGTCAAGACATGGCAGGGCGTGGCCATGGCACGAGTCGGGACGTCGCAGGACATGGCAGGGCGTGGCCATGGCAAGACTCTGGACGTCGCAGGACGTTTCAGGACATGGCCATGGCACGTCTCAGGACGCATCAGGACATGGCAGGGCGTGGCCATGGCACGAGTCGGGACGTTACAAGACATGGCAGGGCGTGGCCTTGGCACGAGTTGGAACGTTGCACGACGTGTCACGACATGGCCATGGCACGTGTCATAACGCGTCAGGACGTGGCAGGTGTGGCCATGGCACGAGTCAGGACGTCGCAGGACATGGCCATGGTACGTGTCTGGATGCATCAGGACATGGCCATGGCACGCGTCAGGATGTGGCAGGGCGTGGCCATAGCACGAGTTGGGACGTCGCAGGACATGGCAGGGCGTGGCCATGGCTCGAGTCGGGACAGCGTAGGATGCGTCAGGACATGGCCATGGCACGTATCAGGACGCATCAGGATATGGCCATGGCACGAGTCGGGACGTCGCAGGACATGGCAGGGCGTGGCCATGGAACGAGTCGGGACGTCGCAGGACGTTTCAGGACATGGCCGGGGCACGTGTCTGGACGCATCAGGACATGGAAGGGCGTTGCCTTGGAACGAGTCGGGACGTCACAAGATATGGCCAATGCACGTGTCCGGACGCGTCACGACATTGAAGGGCGTGGCCATGCCAAGAGTCGGGACATCGCAAGACATGGCAGGGCGTGGCCATGGCACGTGTTAGGACGCATCAGGACTTGGCCATGGCACTAGACAAGACGCGTCAAGACATGGCAAGGCGTGGCCATGGCACGAGTCGGGACGTCGCAGGACATGGCAGGGCGTGGCCATGGCATGACTCTGGATGTCGCAGGACGTTTCAGGACATGGCCATGGCACGTGTCAGGACGCATCAGGACATGGTAGGGCATGGCCATGGCACGAGTCGGGACGTCAAAAGACATGGCAGGGCGTGGCCTTGGCACGAGTGGGGACGTAGCACTACTTGTCACGACTTGGCCATGGCACGTGTCATGACGGGTCAGGACGTGGCAGGTGTGGCCATGGCACGAGTCAGGATGTCGCAGGACATGGCCATGGTACGTGTCAGGACGCGTCAGGACATGGTACGTGCCAGGACATGGCCGTGGCACCTGTCAGGACGCGTCAGGACATGGCAGGGCGTTGCCATAGCATGAGTGAAGATGTCGCAGGATATGGCAGGATATGGCCATGATACGTGTCAGGACGCGTCGGGACATGGCAGGGTGTGGCCATGCCACGAGACAAGACGTCGCAGGATATGGCAGGATATGGCCATGGTACATGTCTGGACGCGTCTGGACATGGCAGGGCGTGGCCATGCCACGAGTCAAGACGTCGCAGGATATAGCAGGATATGGCCATGGTACGTGTCAGGACGCGTCAAGACATGGCCATGGCACGAGTCAGGACGTGCTGGGTGTGGCCATGGCACGAGTCAGGATGTCGCAGGACATAGCCATGGCACACGTCAGGACGTGGCAGGGCATGGTCATGGCACAAGTTAGGACGTTGCAGGACATGGCAGGATATGGCCATGGTACGTATCAGGACGGGTCAGGACGTGGCAGGGCGTGGCCATGGAACGAGTCAGGACGTCGCAAGACATGGCAGGGCGTGGCCATGGCACGAGTCGGGACCTCGTAGGACATGTCAGGACACGGCCATGGCACGTTTCAGGACGCGTCATGACATGGCAGGGCGTGGCCATGGCACGAGTCAAGACGTCGCAAGACATTGCAGGATATGGCCATGGTACGTGTCTGGACGCGTCAGGACATGGCCATGGCACGCGTCAGGACGTGGAAGGGTGTGGCCATGGCACGAGTCAGGACATCGCAGGACATGGCCATGGCACGCATCAGGACATGGCAGGGCGTAGTCATGGCACAAGTTAGGACGTCGCAGGACATGGTAGGACATGGCCATGGCACGTGTCAGGACGCGTCAGGACATGGCAGGGCATGGCCATGGCACGAGTCGGGACGTCGCAGGACATGGTAGGGCGTGGCCATGGCATGAGTCGGGACGTCGCAGGACGTTTCAGGACATGGCCAAGGCACGTGTCAGGACGCATCAGGACATTGAAGGGCGTTGCCTTGGCACGAGTCGGGACATCACAAGACATGGCCAATGCACGTGTCCGGACGCGTCACGACATGGAAGGGCGTGGCCATGCCAAGAGTCGGGACATCGCAGGACATGGCAGGGCGTGGCCATGGCACGCGTCAGGACGCATCATGACATGGCCATGGCACTTGACAAGACGCGTCAAGACATGGCAGGGCGTTGCCATGGCACGAGTCGGGACGTCGCAGGACATGGCAGGGCGTGGCCATGGCATGACTCTGGACGTCGCAGGACGTTTCAGGACATGGCCATGGCACGTCTCAGGACGCATCAGGACATGGCAGGGCGTGGCCATGGCACGAGTCGGGACGTTACAAGACATGGCAGGGCGTGGCCTTGGCACGAGTTGGAACGTTGCACGACGTGTCACGACATGGCCATGGCACGTGTCATAACGCGTCAGGACGTGGCAGGTGTGGCCATGGCACGAGTCAGGACGTCGCAGGACATGGCCATGGTACGTGTCTGGATGCGTCAGGACATGGCCATGGCACGCGTCAGGATGTGGCAGGGCGTGGCTATTGCACGAGTCAGGACGTCGCAGGACATGGCCATGGCACGCGTCAGGACGTGGCAGGGCGTGGTCATGGCACGAGTCAGGACGTCGCAGGACATGGTAGGATATGGCTATGGTACGTGTCAGGACGCGTTAGGACGTGGCCATGGTACGTGTCAAGATGCATCGGGACATGGCCATGGGACGCATCAGGATATGGCCATGGCACGTGTAAGGACGCATAAGGACATGGCCATAGCACGTGTCCGGGCGCGTCAGGACATGGAAGGACGTGGCCATGGCACGAGTCGGGACTTCGCAGGACATGGCAGGGCGTGTTCATGGCATGTGTAGGGACGCATCAGGACTTGGCCATGGCACTTGTCAAGACGCATCAGGACATAGCAGAGCGTGCCCATGGCACGAGTCGGGACGTCGCAGGAGATAGCAGGGCGTGGCCATGGATAAGTCGGGACGTCGCAGGCCGTGTCAGGACATGGCCATCGCACGTGTCAGGACGCGTCATGACATGGCAGGGCGTGGCCATGGCATGAGTCAAGACGTCGCAAGACATTGCAGGATATGGCCATGGTACGTGTCTGGACGCGTCAGGACATGGCCATGGCACGCGTCAGGACGTGGAAGGGTGTGGCCATGGCACGAGTCAGGACATCGTAGGACATGGCCATGGCACGCGTCAGGACATGGCAGGGCGTGGTCATGGCACAAGTTAGGACGTCGCAGGACATGGCAGGACATGGCCATGGCACGTGTCAGGACGCGTCAGGACATGGCAGGGCGTGACCATGGCACGAGTCGGGACGTCGCAGGACATGGTAGGGCGTGGCCATGGCACGAGTCGGGACATCGCAGGACGTTTCAGGACATGGCCAAGGCACGTGTCAGGACGCATCATGACATGGAAGGGCGTTGCCTTGGCACGAGTCGGGACGTCACAAGACATGGCCAATGCACGTGTCCGGACGCGTCACGACATGGAAGGGCTTGGCCATGCCAAGAGTCGGGACATCGCAGGACATGGCAGGGCGTGGCCATGGCACGTGTCAGGACGCATCAGGACATGGCCATGGCACTTGACAAGGCGCATCAAGACATGGGAGGGCGTGGCCATGGCACGAGTCGGGACGTCGCAAGACATGGCAGGGCGTGGCCATGGCATGACTCTGGACGTCGCAGGACGTTTCAGGACATGGCCATGGCACGTGTCAGGAAGCATCAGGACATGGCAGGGCGTGGCCATGGCACGAGTCGGGACGTCACAAGACATGGCAAGGCGTGGCCTTGGCACGAGTTGGGACGTTGCACGACGTGTCACGACATGGCCATGGCACGTGTCATGGCGCGTCAGGACGTGGCAGGTGTGGCCATGGCACGGGTCAGGACGTCGCAGGACATGGCCATGGTACGTGTCTGGATGCGTCAGGACATGGCCATGGCACGTGTCAGGATGTGGCAGGGCGTGGCTATGGCACGAGTCAGGACGTCGCAGGACATGGCCATGGCACGCGTCAGGACGTGGCAGGGCGTGGTCATGGCATGAGTCAGGACGTCGCAGGACATGGTAGGATATGGCTATGGTACGTGTCAGGACGCGTTAGGACGTGGCCATGGTACGTGTCAAGATGCGTCAGGACATGGCCATGGGACGCATCAGGATATGGCCATGGCACGTGTAAGGACGCATAAGGACATGGCCATAGCACGTGTCCGGGCGCGTCAGGACATGGAAGGACGTGGCCATGGCACGAGTCGGGAGGGCGTGTTCATGGCATGTGTAGGGACGCATCAGGACTTGGCCATGGCACTGATCAAGACGCGTCAGGACATAGCAGGGCGTGCCCATGGCACCAGTCGGGACGTCGCAGGAGATGGCAGGGCGTGGCCATGGATGAGTCGGGACGTCGCAGGCCGTGTCAGGACATGGCCATGGCACGTGTCAGGACGCGTCAAGACATGGCAGGGCATGGCCATGGCACGAGTCAGGACATCGCAGGACATGGCAGGGCGTGGCCATGGCACGAGTCGGGACCTCGCAGGACGTATCAGGACATGGTCGTGGCACCTGTCAGGACGCGTCAGGACATGGCAGGGCATAGCCATAGCATGAGCCAAGATATCGCAGGACATGGCAGGATATGGCCATGGTACGTGTCAGGACGCGTCAGGACATGGAAGGGTGTGGCCATGCCACGAGACAAGACGTCGTAATACATGGTAGGATATGGCCACGGTACGTGTCTGGACGCGTCTGGACATGGCAGGGCGTGGCCATGCCATGAGTCAAGACGCCGCAAAACATAGCAGGATATGGCCATGGTACGTGTCAGGACGCAACAGGACATGGCCATGGCACGAGTCAGGACGTGGCTGGGTGTGGCCATGGCATGAGTCAGGATGTCGCAGGACATGGCCATGGCACACATCAGGACGTGGCAGGGCATGGTCATGGCACAAGTTAGGACGTTGCAGGACATGGCAGGATATGGCCATGGTACGTGTCAGGATGGGTCAAGACGTGGCAGGGCGTGGCCATGGCACGAGTCAGGACGTCGCAAGACATGGCAGGGCGTGGCCATGGCACGAGTCGGGACCTCGCAGGACGTGTCAGGACATGGCCATGGCAATCTCAGGACGCGTCATGACATGGCAGGGCGTGGCCATGGCACGAGTCAAGACGTCGCAAGACATTGCAGGATATGGCCATGGTACGTGTCTGGACACGTCAGGACATGGCCATGGCACGCGTCAGGACGTGGTAGGGTGTGGCCATGGCACGAGTCAGGACATCGCAGGACATGGCCATGGCACGCGTCAGGACATGGCAGGGCGTGGTCATGGCACAAGTTAGGACGTCGCAGGACATGGCAGGACATGGCCATGGCACGTGTCAGGACGCGTCAGGACATGGCAGGGCGTGGCCATGGCACGAGTCGGGACGTCGCAGGACATGGTAGGGCGTGGCCATGGCACGAGTCGGGACGTTGCAGGATGCGTCAAGACATGGCCATGGCACGTGTCAAGACGCATCAGGATAGGGCCATGGCACGTGTCAAGACGCATTAGGACAGGGCCGTAGCACGTGTCCGGACGTGTCAGGACATGGAAGGGCGTGGCCATGGCACGAGTCAGGACGTCGCAGGACATGGCAGGGCGTGGCCATTGCACGTGTAGGGACACATCAAGACATGGCCATTGCACTTGTCAAGACGCGTCAAGACATAGCAAGGCGTGGCAATGGCACGAGTCAGGACGCCGCAGGACATGGCAGGGCGTGGCCATGGCACGAGTCGGGACGTCACAGGACGTGTCAGGACATGGCCATGGCACGTGTCAGGACGCGTCTAGACACGGCAGGGCGTGGGCATGGCACGAGTCTGGACGTCGCAGGATATGGCAGGGCGTGGCCATGGCACGAGTCGGGACCTCGCCGGACGTGTCGGGACATGGACACGGCACGTGTCAGGACGCGTCAGGACATGGCAGGGCGTCGTCATAGAACTTGTAAAGATGTCACAAGACATGGCAGGATATGGCCATGGTACGTGTCAAGACGCGTCAAGACATGGCGGGGCGTGGCCATGCCACGAGTCAAGACGTCGCAGGACATGGCAGGATATGGCCATGGTACGTGTCAGGACACGTCAGGACATGGCCATGGAACGCGTCAGGACGTGGCAGGGTGTGGCCATGGCACGAGTCAGGATATCCCAGGACGTGGCAGGGTGTGGTCATGGCACTAGTTAGGACGTTGCATGACATGGCATGATATAGCCATAGTACGTGTCAGGACGCGTAAGGACGTGGAAGGGCGTGGCCATGGCACGAGTCGAGACGTCGTAGGACATGGCAGGGCGTGGCCATGGCACGAGTCGGGACCTCGCATGACGTGTCAGGACATGGCCATGGCACGTGTCAGGACGCGTCAGGACATGGCCATGGGACGCATCAGGATATGGCCATGGCACGTGTCAGGACGCATAAGGACTTGGTCATATCACGAGTTTTGACGCGTCAGGACCTGGAAGGACGTGGCCATGGCACGAGTCCGGACATCGCAGGAAATGGAACGGCGTGGCCATGGAACGTGTAGGGACGCATTAGGACATGGCCATGCCACTTGTCAAGACGCACCTGGACATAGCAGGGCGTGGCCATGGCACGAGTCGGGACGTCGGAGGACATGGCAGGGCGTGGCCATGGCACGAGACGGGACGTCGCAGGACGTGTCAGGACATGGCCATGGCACGTGTCAGGATTCGTCAAGATATGGCAGGGTGTGGCCATGGCACGAGTCGGGACGTCGCAGGACATGGCAGGGCATGGCCATGGCACGAGTCGGGACCTCGCAGGACGTGTCAGGACATGGCTATGGCACGTGTCAGGACGCATGAGGACATGGCAGGGCGTGGCCATGGCACGAGTCGGGACCTCGCATGACGTGTCAGGACATGGCCATGGCACGTGTCAGGACGCGTCAGGACATGGCCATGGGACGCATCAGGATATGGCCATGGCACGTGTCAGGACGCATAAGGACTTGGTCATATCACGAGTTTTGACGCGTCAGGACCTGGAAGGACGTGGCCATGGCACGAGTCCGGACATCGCAGGAAATGGAACGGCGTGGCCATGGAACGTGTAGGGACGCATTAGGACATGGCCATGCCACTTGTCAAGACGCACCTGGACATAGCAGGGCGTGGCCATGGCACGAGTCGGGACGTCGCAGGACATGGCAGGGCGTGGCCATGGCACGAGACGGGACGTCGCAGGACGTGTCAGGTCATGGCCATGGCACGTGTCAGGATTCGTCAAGATATGGCAGGGTGTGGCCATGGCACGAGTCGGGACGTCGCAGGACATGGCAGGGCATGGCCATGGCACGAGTCGGGACCTCGCAGGACGTGTCAGGACATGGCTATGGCACGTGTCAGGACGCATGAGGACATGGCAGGACGTGGCCATTGCACGAGTAAAGATGTCGCAGGACATGGCACGATATGGCCATGGTACGTGTTAGGACGCGTCAGGACTAGGCAGGGCGTGGCCATGCCACGAGTCAAGACGTCGCAGGACATGGCAGGATATGTCCTTGGTACGCGTCAGGATGCGTCAGGACATGGCAGGGCCTGGCCATGCCATGAGTCAAGACGTCGAAGGACATGGCAGGATATGGCCATGGTACGTGTCAGGACACGTCAGGACATGGCCATGGCACGCGTTAGGACGTGGCAGGGTGTGGCCATGGCACGAGTAAGGATGTCGCAGGCCATGGCCATGGCACGCGTCAGGACGTGGCAGGGCGTGATCAATGCACAAGTTAGGACGTTGCAGTACATGGAAGGATATGGCCATGGTACGTGTCGGGACGCATCAGGACGTGGCACGGCGTGGCCATGGCACGAGTCGCGACGTCGCAAGACATGGTAGGGCGTGGCCATGGCACGAGTCAGGACGTCGCAAAAAATGGTATGATATGGCCATGGTACGTGTCTGGACGCGTCAGGACATGGCCATGGCACGCGTCAGGACATGGCAGGGCGTGGCCATGGCACGAGTCGGGACGTCGCAGGACATGGCAGGGCGTGGCCATGGCACGAGTTGGGACGTCGCAGGATGCGTCAGGACATGGCCATGGCACATGTCAGGATGCACCAGGGTATGGCCATGGCACGTGTCAGGACGCATAAGGACATGGCCATGGCACGTGTCCGGACGCGCCTAGACATGGAAAGGCGTGGCCATAGCACGATTCGGGACGTCGCAGGACATGGAAGGGCGTGGCCATGGCAAGTGTAGGGACGCATCAGGACATGGCCATGGCGACATGGCAAGGCGTGGCAATGGCATGCGGGATGTCGCAGTACATGGCATGGCGTGGCCATGGCACGAGTCGGGACGTTGCAGGACGTGTCAGGACATGGCCATGGCACGTGTCAGGACGCGTCAAGACATGGCAAGGCGTGGCCATGGCACGAGTCGGGACGTCGCAGGACATGGCAGGGCGCTGCCATGGCACGAGTCGGGACCTCGCAGGACGTGTTTGGACATGGCCGTGGCACGTGTCAGGACGCGTCAGGACATGGCAGGGTGTGGCCATAGCACGAGTCAAGATGTCACAGGACATGGAAGGATATGGCCATGGAACGTGTCAGGACACGTCAGGACATGGGAGGACGTGGCCACGCTACGAGTCAAGACATTGCCGGATATGGCAGGATATGGCCATGGTACGTGTCAGGACGCGTTAGGACATAGCCATGGCATGCGTCAGGACGTGGAAAGGTGTGGCTATGGTACGAGTCAGGATGTCAAAGGACGTGGCAGGGCGTGGTCATGGCACAAGTTAGGACGTTGCAGGACATGGCAGGATATGGCCATGGTACGTGTCAGGACGTGGAAGGGCGTGGCCATGGCACGAGTCGGGCGTCGCAGGACATGGCAGGGCGTGGCCATGGCACGAGTCGGGACCTCGCAGGACGTGTCAGGACATGGCAGGGCGTGGCCATGGCACGAGTCAAGACGTCGCAGGACATGGCAAGATATGGCTATGGTACGTGTCAGGACATGTCAGGACATGGCCATGGCACGCGTCAGGACGTGGCAGGGTGTGGCCATGGCACGAGTCAGGATATCGCAGGACGTGGCTGGGCATGGTCATGGCACGAGTCGGGACGTTGCAGGACATGGCAGGGCGTGGCCATGGCACGAGTCGGGACCTCGCAGAACGTGTCAGTACATGGCCATGGCACATGTGAGGACGTCAGGACATGGCCATGGCACGAGTCAAGACGTCGCAGGACATGGCCATGGTACGTGTCCGGACGCGTCAGGACATGGCCATGGCAGGCGTCAGGACGTCGCAGGACATGGCCATGGCACGTGTCATGACGTGGCAGGGTGTTGTCATGGCACAAGTTAGGACGTCGCAGGACATGGAAGGATATGGCCATGGCACGTGTCAGGACATGTCAGGACATGGCAGGGCGTGGCCATGGCACGAGTCGGGACGTCGCAGCACATGGCAGGGCGTGGCCATGGCACGAGTCGGGACGTCGCAGGATGCGTCAGGAAATGGCCATGGCACGTGTCAGGACGCATCAAGATATGGCCATTGCACGTGTCCGGACGCGTCAGGACATGGAAGGGCGTGGCCATGGCACGAGTCGGGACATCGCAGGACATGGTAGGGCGTGGCCATGGCACGTGTAGGGACGCATCAGGACATGGCCATGGCACTTGTCAAGATGCGTAAGGACATAGCAGGGCGTGGCCATTGCACGAGTCGGGACGTCGCAGGACATGGCAGGGCGTGGCCATGGCATGAGTCGGGACATCGCAGGACATATCAGGACATGGCCATACGTGTCAGGACACGTCAAGACATTGCAGGGCGTGGCCATGGCACGAGTCGCGACGTCACAGGACATGGCAGGTCGTGGCCATGGCACGAGTCGGAACCTCGCAGGACGTGTCAGGACATGGCTGTCAGGACGCGTCAGGACATGGCAGGGCGTGGCCATAGCATGAGTCAAGATGTCGCAGGATATGGCAGGATAAGGCCATGGTACGTGTCAGGATGCGTAAGGACATGGCAGGGTGTGGTCGTGCCACGAGTGAAGACGTCGCAGGACATGGCAGGATTTGGCCGTGGTACGTGTCAGGACGCGTCTGGACATAGCCATGGCACGCGTCAGGACGAGGCAGGGTGTGGCCATGGCACGAGTCAGGATGTCGCAAGACGTGGCAGGGCGTGGTCATGGCACAAGTTAGGACGTTGCAGGACATGGCAGGATATGGCCATGGTACGTGTCAGGATGCGTCAGGACGTGAAAGGGCGTGGCCATGGCACGAGTCGGGACGTCGCAGGACATGGCATGGCGTGGCCATGGCACGAGGCGGGACCTCGCAGGACGTGTCAAGACATGGCCATGGCACGTGTCAGGATGCGTCAGGACATGGTAGGGCGTGGTCATGGCATGAGTCAGGACGTCGCAGGACATGGTAGGATATGGCTATGGTACGTGTCAGGACGCGTTAGGACGTGGCCATGGTACGTGTCAAGATGCGTCAGGACATGGCCATGGGACGCATCAGGATATGGCCATGGCACGTGTAAGGACGCATAAGGTCATGGCCATAGCACGTGTCCGGGCGCGTCAGGACATGGAAGGACGTGGCCATGGCACGAGTCGGGACGTCGCAGGACATGGCAGGGCATGTTGATGGGAATGTGTAGGGACGCATCAGGACTTGGCCATGGCACTGATCAAGACGCGTCAGGACATAGCAGGGCGTGCCCATGGCACGAGTCGGGACGTCGCAGGAGATGGCAGGGCGTGGCCATGGATGAGTCGGGACGTCGCAGGCCGTGTCAGGACATGGCCATGGCACGTGTCAGGACGCGTCAAGACATGGCAGGGCATGGCCATGGCACGAGTTAGGACATCGCAGGACATGGCAGGGCGTGGCCATGGCACGAGTCGGGACCTCGCAGGACGTATCAGGACATGGTCGTGGCACCTGTCCGGACGCGTCAGGACATGGCAGGGCGTGGCCATAGCATGAGTCAAGATATCGCAGGACATGGCAGGATATGGCCATGGTACGTGTCAGGACGCGTCAGGACATGGCAGGGTGTGGCCATGCCACGAGACAAGACGTCGTAATACATGGTAGGATATGGCCATGGTACGTGTCTAGACGCGTCTGGACATGGCAGGGCGTGGCCATGCCACGTGTCAAGATGCCGCAAAACATAGCAGGATATGGCCATGGTACGTGTCAGGACGCGTCAGGACATGGCCATGGCACGAGTCAGGACGTGGCTTGGTGTGGCCATGGCATGAGTCAGGATGTCGCAGGACATGGCCATGGCACACATCAGGACGTGGCAGGGCATGGTCATGGCACAAGTTAGGACGTTGCAGGACATGGCAGGATATGGCCATGGTACGTGTCAGGACGGGTCAAGACGTGGCAGGGCGTGGCCATGGCACGAGTCAGGACGTCGCAAGACATGGCAGGGCGTGGCCATGGCACGAGTCGGGACCTCGCAGGACGTGTCAGGACATGGCCATGGCAATCTCAGGACGCGTCATGACATGGCAGGGCGTGGCCATGGCACGAGTCAAGACGTCGCAAGACATTGCAGGATATGGCCATGGTACGTGTCTGGACGCGTCAGGACATGGCCATGGCACGCGTCAGGACGTGGTAGGGTGTGGCCATGGCACGAGTCAGGACATCGCAGGACATGGCCATGGCACGCGTCAGGACATGGCAGGGCGTGGTCATGGCACAAGTTAGGACGTCGCAGGACATGGCAGGACATGGCCATGGCACGTGTCAGGACGCGTCAGGACATGGCAGGGCGTGGCCATGGCACGAGTCGGGACGTCGCAGGACATGGTAGGGCGTGGCCATGGCACGAGTCGGGACGTCGCAGGATGCGTCAAGACATGGCCATGGCACGTGTCAAACGCATCAGGATAGGGCCATGGCACGTGTCAAGACGCATTAAGACAGGGCCGTAGCACGTGTCCGGACGTGTCAGGACATGGAAGGGCGTGGCCATGGCACGAGTCAGGACGTCGCAGGACATGGCAGGGCGTGGCCATTGCACGTGTAGGGACACATCAAGACATGGCCATTGCACTTGTCAAGACGCGTCAAGACATAGCAAGGCGTGGCAATGGCACGAGTCAGGACGCCGCAGGACATGGCAGGGCGTGGCCATGGCACGAGTCGGGACGTCACAGGACGTGTCAGGACATGGCCATAGCACGTGTCAGGACGCGTCAAGACACGGCAGGGCGTGGGCATGGCACGAGTCGGGACGTCGCAGGATATGGCAGGGCGTGGCCATGGCACGAGTCGGGACCTCGCAGGACGTGTCGGGACATAGACACGGCACGTGTCAGGACGCGTCAGGACATGGCAGGGCGTCGTCATAGCACTTGTAAAGATGTCACAGGACATGGCAGGATATGGCCATGGTACGTGTCAAGACGCGTCAAGACATGGCGGGGCGTGGCCATGCCACGAGTCAAGACGTCGCAGGACATGGCAGGATATGGCCATGGTACGTGTCAGGACACGTCAGGACATGGCCATGGAACGCGTCAGGACGTGGCAGGGTGTGGCCATGGCACGAGTCAGGATATCCCAGGACGTGGCAGGGTGTGGTCATGGCACTAGTTAGGACGTTGCATGACATGGCATGATATAGCCATAGTACGTGTCAGGACGCGTAAGGACGTGGAAGGGCGTGGCCATGGCACGAGTCGAGACGTCGTAGGACATGGCAGGGCGTGGCCATGGCACGAGTCGGGACCTCGCATGATGTGTCAGGACATGGCCATGGCACGTGTCAGGACGCGTCAGGACATGGCCATGGGACGCATCAGGATATGGCCATGGCACGTGTCAGGACGCATAAGGACTTGGTCATATCACGAGTTTGGATGCGTCAGGACCTGGAAGGACGTGGCCATGGCACGAGTCCGGACATTGCAGGAAATGGAACGGCGTGGCCATGGAACGTGTAGGGACGCATTAGGACATGGCCATGGCACAAGACGGGACGTCGCAGGACATGGCAGGGCGTGGCCATGGCACAAGACGGGACGTCGCAGGACGTGTCAGGACATGGCCATGGCACGTGTCAGGATGCGTCAAGACATGGCAGGGTGTGGCCATGGCACGAGTCGGGACGTCGCAGGACATGGCAGGGCGTGGCCATGGCACGAGTCGGGACCTCGCAGGACGTGTCAGGACATGGCCATGGCACGTGTCAGGACGCATGAGGACATGGCAGGACGTGGCCATTGCACGAGTAAAGATGTCGCAGGACATGGCACGATATGGCCATGGTACGTGTTAGGACGCGTCAGGACTAGGCAGGGCGTGGCCATGCCACGAGTCAAGACGTCGCAGGACATGGCAGGATATGTCCTTGGTACGCGTCAGGATGCATCAGGACATGGCAGGGCCTGGCCATGCCATGAGTCAAGACGTCGCAGGACATGGCAGGATATGGCCATGGTACGTGTCAGGACACGTCAGGACATGGCCATGGCACGCGTTAGGACGTGGCAGGGTGTGGCCATGGCACGAGTAAGGATGTCGCAGGCCATGGCCATGGCACGCGTAAGGACGTGGCAGGGCGTGATCATGGCACAAGTTAGGACGTTGCAGTACATGGAAGGATATGGCCATGGTACGTGTCGGGACGCATCAGGACGTGGCACGGCGTGGCCATGGCACGAGTCGCGACGTCGCAAGACATGGTAGGGCGTGGCCATGGCACGAGTCAGGACGTCGCAAAAAATGGTATGATATGGCCATGGTACGTGTCTGGACGCGTCAGGACATGGCCATGGCACGCGCCAGGACGTGGCAGGGTGTGGCCATGGCATGAGTCAGGACGTCGCAGGACATGGCCATGGCACGCGTCAGGACGTGGCAGGGCATGGTCATGGCACAAAATAGGACGTCGCAAGACATGGCCATGGCACGTGTCAGGACGCGTCAGGACATGGCAGGGCGTGGCCATGGCACGAGTCGGGACGTCGCAGGACATGGCAGGGCGTGGCCATGGCACGAGTTGGGACGTCGCAGGATGCGTCAGGACATGGCCATGGCACATGTCAGGATGCACCAGGGTATGGCCATGGCACGTGTCAGGACGCATAAGGACATGGCCATGGCACGTGTCCGGACGCGCCTGGACATGGAAAGGCGTGGCCATGGCACGATTCGGGACGTCGCAGGACATGGAAGGGCGTGGCCATGGCAAGTGTGAGGACGCATCAGGACATGGCCATGGCGACATGGCAAGGCGTGGCAATGGCATGCGGGATGTCGCAGTACATGGCATGGCGTGGCCATGGCACGAGTCGGGATGTTGCAGGACGTGTCAGGACATGGCCATGGCACGTGTCAGGACGCGTCAAGACATGGCAAGGCGTGGCCATGGCACGAGTCGGGACGTCGCAGGACATGGCAGGGCGCTGCCATGGCACGAGTCGGGACCTCGCAGGACGTGTTTGGACATGGCCGTGGCACGTGTCAGGACGCGTCAGGACATGGCAGGGTGTGGCCATAGCACGAGTCAAGATGTCACAGGACATGGAAGGATATGGCCATGGAACGTGTCAGGACACGTCAGGACATGGCAGGACGTGGCCACGCTACGAGTCAAGACATTGCCGGATATGGCAGGATATGGCCATGGTACGTGTCAGGACGCGTTAGGACATAGCCATGGCATGCGTCAGGACGTGGAAAGGTGTGGCCATGGTACGAGTCAGGATGTCAAAGGACGTGGCAGGGCGTGGTCATGGCACAAGTTAGGACGTTGCAGGACATGGCAGGATATGGCCATGGTACGTGTCAGGACGCGTCAGGACGTGGAAGGGCGAGGCCATGGCACGAGTCGGGCGTCGCAGGACATGGCAAGGCGTGGCCATGGCACGAGTCGGGACCTCGCAGGACATGTCAGGACATGGCAGGGCGTGGCCATGGCACGAGTCAAGACGTCGCAGGACAAGGCAAGATATGGCTATGGTAGTGTAAGGACATGTCAGGACATGGCCATGGCACGCGTCAGGACGTGGCAGGGTGTGGCCATGGCACGATTCAGGATATCGCTGGACGTGGCTGGGCGTGGTCATGGCACGAGTCGGGACGTCGCAGGACATGGCAGGGCGTGGCCATGGCACGAGTCGGGACCTCGCAGAACGTGTCAGTACATGGCCATGGCACATGTGAGGACGTCAGGACATGGCCATGGCACGAGTCAAGACGTCGCGGGACATGGCCATGGTACGTGTCCGGACGCGTCAGGACATGGCCATGGCAGGCGTCAGGACGTCGCAGGACATGGCCATGGCACGTGTCATGACGTGGCAGGGAGTTGTCATGGCACAAGTTAGGAAGTCGCAGGACATGGAAGGATATGGCCATGGCACGTGTCAGGACATGTCAGGACATGGCAGGGCGTGGCCATGGCACGAGTCGGGACGTCGCAGCACATGGCAGGGCGTGGCCATGGCACGAGTCGGGACGTCGCAGGATGCGTCAGGAAATGGCCATGGCACGTGTCAGGACGCATCAAGATATGGCTATTGCACGTGTCCGGACGCGTCAGGACATGGAAGGGCGTGGCCATGGCACGAGTCGGGACATCGCAGGACATGGTAGGGCGTGGCCATGGCACGTGTAGGGACGCATCAGGACATGGCCATGGCACTTGTCAAGATGCGTAAGGACATAGCAGGGCGTGGCCATTGCACGAGTCGGGACGTCGCAGGACATGGCAGGGCGTGGCCATGGCATGAGTCGGGACATCGCAGTACGTATCAGGACATGGCCATACGTGTCAGGACACGTCAAGACATTGCAGGGTGTGGCCATGGCACGAGTCGCGACGTCAGAGGACATGGCAGGTCGTGGCCATGGCACGAGTCGGAACCTCGCAGGACGTGTCAGGACATGGCTGTCAGGACGCGTCAGGACATGGCAGGGCGTGGCCATAGCATGAGTCAAGATGTCGCAGGATATGGCAGGATAAGGCCATGGTACGTGTCAGGATGCGTAAGGACATGGCAGGGTGTGGTCATGCCACGAGTGAAGACGTCGCAGGACATGGCAGGATTTGGCCGTGGTACGTGTCAGGACGCGTCTGGACATAGCCATGGCACGCGTCAGGACGTGGCAGGGTGTGGCCATGGCACGAGTCAGGATGTCGCAAGACGTGGCAGGGCGTGGTCATGGCACAAGTTAGGACGTTGCAGGACATGGCAGGATATGGCCATGGTACGTGTCAGGATGCGTCAGGACGTGAAACGGCATGGCCATGGCACGAGTCGGGACGTCGCAGGACATGGCAGGGCGTGGCCATGGCACGAGTCGGGACCTCGCAGGACGTGTCAAGACATGGCCATGGCACGTGTCAGGATGCGTCAGGACATGGTAGGGCGTGGCCATGGCACGAGTCAAGACGTCGCAGGACATGGCAGAATATAGCCATGGTACGTGCTAGGACGTGTCAGGACATGGCCATGGCACGCGTCAGGATGTGGCACGGTGTGGCCATGGCACGAGTCAGGATGTCGCAGGACGTGGCAGGGCGTGGTCATGGCACAAGTTAGGACGTTGCATGACATGGAAGGATATGGCCGTGGTACGTGTCAGGACGCGTCAGGACGCGTCAGGACGTGGAAGGGCGTGGCCATGGCATGAGTCGGGACGTCGGAGGACATGGCAGGGCGTGGCCATGGCACGAGTCGGGACCTCGCAGGACGTGTCAGGACATGGCCATGGCACCTGTCAGGACGCGTCAGGACATGGCCATGGCACGAGTCAAGATGTCGCAAGACATGGCCATGGTACGTGTCTGGACGCGTCAGGACATGGCCATGGCAGGCGTCAGGACGTGGCAGGGTGTGGCCATGGCACGAGTCAGGACGTCGCAGGACATGGCCATGGCACGCGTCATGACGTGGCAGCGTGTGGTCATGGCACAAGTTAGGACGTTGCTGGACATGGCAGGACATGGCCATGGCACGTGTTAGGACGCGTCAGGACATGGCAGGGCGTGGCCATAGCACGAGTCAAGATGTCGCAGGAATTGCAGGATATGGCCATGGTACGTGTCAGGACGCGTAAGGATATGGCAGGGCGTGGCCATGCCAAGAGTCAAGACGTCGCAGGACATGGCAGGATATGGCCATGGTACGTGTCAGGACGCGTCAGGACATGGCCATGACACGCGTCAGGACGTGGCAGTGTGTGGCCATGGCACGAGTTAGGATGTCGCAGGACGTGGCAGGGCGTGGTCATGGCACAAGTTAGGACGTTGCAAGACATGGCAAGATATGGCCATGGTACATGTCAGGACGCGTCCGGACATAGCCATGGTACGCGTTAGGACGTGGCAGGGTGTGGCCATGGCACGAGTCAGGATATCGCAGAACGTGGCAGGGCGTGGTCATGGCACAAGTTAGGACGTTGCAGGACAGGCAGGATATGGCCATGGTATGTGTCAGGACGCGTCAGGACGTGGAAGGGCGTGGCCATGGAACGAGTCGGGACGTCGCAGGACATGGCAAGGCGTGGCCATGGCACGAGTCTGGACCTCGCAGGACGTGTCAGGACATGGCAAAGGCACGTGTCAGGACGCGTCAGGACATGGCAGGGCATGGCCATGGCACGAGTCAAGACGTCGCAGGACATGGCAGGATATGGCCATGGTACGTTTCTGGACGCGTCAGGACAGGGCCATGGCACGCGTCAGGACGTGGCAGGGTGTGGCCATGGCACGAGTCAGGACATCGCAGGACATGGCCATGGCACGCGTCATGACGTGGCAGGGTGTGGGCATGGCACAAGTTAGGACGTCGCAGGACATGGACATGGCACGTGTCGGGACGCGGCAGGACATGGCAGGGCGTGGCCATGGCACGAGTCGGGATGTCGCAGGACATGGAAGGGCGTGGCCATGGCTGGAGTCGGGATGTCGCAGGATGCGTGCGGACATGGCCATGGCACGTGTCAAGACGCATCAAGATATGGCCATGGCACGTGTTAGGACGCATAAGGACATGGCCATAGCACGTGTCCGGATGCGTTAGGACATGGAAGGGCGTGGCCATGGCACGAATCGGGACGTCGCAGGACATGGCAGGGCGTGGCCATGGCACGTATCAGGACGCATCAAGACATGGCACTTGCCAAGACGCGTCACGACATGGCAGGGCGTGGCCTTGGCACGAGTCGGGACGTCGCAGGACGTTGCAGGACATGGCCATGGCATGTGTCAGGACGCATCAGGACATGGCAGGGCGTGGCCATGGCACGAGTCGGGACGTCTCAGGACATGGCAGGGCGTAAACATGGCACGAGTCCGGACGTTGCAGTACATGGCAGGATATGGCCATGGTACGTGTCAGGACGCGTCAGGACATGGCCATGGCACGCGTCAGGACGTGGCAGGTCATGGCTATGGAACGATTCAGGACGCCTCAGGACATAGCCATGGCACGCGTTAGGACGTGGCAGGGCGTGGTGATGGCATGAATGAGGACGTCGCAGGACATCGCAGGATATGGCCATGGTACGTGGCAAGGCGTGGTCATGGCACAAGTGAGGACTTCGCAGGCATCGCAGGATATGGCCATGGTACGTGTCAGGACGTGGCCATGATACGTGTCAAGATGCGTTAGGACATGGCCATGGCACGTGTCAGGACGCATCAGAACATGGCAGGGCGTGGCCATGGCACAAGTCAGGACGTCGCAGGGCGTGGCAATGGCACGAGTCGGGACGTCGCAGGACGTGTCAGCACATGGCCATGGCACGTGTCAGTACGCGTCAGGACATGGCAGGGCGTGGCCATGGCACGAGTTGGGACGTCGCAGAACATGGCAGGGCGTGGCCATGGCACAAGTCAGGACTTCGCAGGACGTGTCAGGACATGGCCATGGCACGTGTCAGGACATGGCAAGGCGAGGCCAAAGCACGAGTCAAGATGTCGCAGGAAATGGCGTGATATGGCCATGGTACTTGTAAGGACGCGTCAGGACATGGCAGGGTGCTGCCATGCCACGGTCAAGACGTCGCAGGACATGGCAGGATTTGGCAATGGTACGTATCAGGACGCGTCTGGACATAGCCATGGCACGCGTCAGGACGTGGCAGGGTGTGGCCATGGCACGAGTCAGGATGTCGCAAGACGTGGCAGGGCGTGGTCATTGCACAAGTTAGGGCGTTGCATGACATGGCGATGGAACGCGTCAGGACGTGGCAGGGCGTGGTCATGGCACAAGTTAGGACGTCGCAGGACATGGCAAGACATGGCCATGACACGTGTCAGGACGTGGCAGGACATGGCCATGGCACGCGTCAGGACGTGGCAGGGTGTGGCCATGGCACGAGTCAGGATGTCGCAGGATGTGGCAGGGCGTGGTCATGGCACAAGTTAGGACGTTGCAAGACATGGCAAGATATGGCCATGGTACATGTCAGGACGCGTCCGGACATAGCCATGGTACGCGTTAGGACGTGGCAGGGTGTGGCCATGGCACGAGTCAGGATATCGCAGAACGTGGCAGGGCGTGGTCATGGCACAAGTTAGGACGTTGCAGGACAGGCAGGATATGGCCATGGTACGTGTCAGGACGCGTCAGGACGTGGAAGGGCGTGGCCATGGAACGAGTCGGGACGTCGCAGGACGTGGCAAGGCGTGGCCATGGCACGAGTCTGGACCTCGCAGGATGTGTCAGGACATGGCAAAGGCACGTGTCAGGACGCGTCAGGACATGGCAGGGCATGGCCATGGCACGAGTCAAGACGTCGCAGGACATGGCAGGATATGGCCATGGTACGTTTCTGGACGCGTCAGGACAAGGCCATGGCACGCGTCAGGACGTGGCAGGGTGTGGCCATGGCACGAGTCAGGACATCGCAGGACATGGCCATGGCACGCGTCATGATGTGGCAGGGTGTGGGCATGGCACAAGTTAGGACGTCGCAGGACATGGACATGGCACGTGTCGGGACGCGGCAGGACATGGCAGGGCGTGGCCATGGCACGAGTCGGGATGTCGCAGGACATGGAAGGGCGTGGCCATAGCTGGAGTCGGGACGTCGCAGGATGCGTGCGGACATGGCCATGGCACGTGTCAAGACGCATCAAGATATGGCCATGGCACGTGTTAGGACGCATAAGGACATGGCCATAGCACGTGTCCGGATGCGTTAGGACATGGAAGGGCGTGGCCATGGCACGAGTCGGGACGTCGCAGGACATGGCAGGGCGTGGCCATGGCACGTATCAGGACGCATCAAGACATGGCACTTGCCAAGACGCGTCACGACATGGTAGGGCGTGGCCTTGGCACGAGTCGGGACGTCGCAGGACGTTGCAGGACATGGCCATGGCATGTGTCAGGACGCATCAGGACATGGCAGGGCGTGGCCCTGGCACGAGTCGGGACGTCTCAGGACATGGCAGGGCGTAAACATGGCACGAGTCGGGACGTCGCAGTACATGGCAGGATATGGCCATGGTACGTGTCAGGACGCGTCAGGACATGGCCATGGCACGCGTCAGGACGTGGCAGGTCATGGCTATGGAACGATTCAGGACGCCTCAGGACATAGCCATGGCACGCGTTAGGACGTGGCAGGGCGTGGTGATGGCACGAATGAGGACGTCGCAGGACATCGCAGGATATGGCCATGGTACGTGGCAAGGCGTGGTCATGGCACAAGTGAGGACTTCGCAGGCATCGCAGGATATGGCCATGGTACGTGTCAGGACGTGGCCATGATACGTGTCAAGATGCGTTAGGACATGGCCATGGCACGTCTCAGGACGCATCAAAACATGGCAGGGCGTGGCCATGGCACAAGTCAGGACGTCGCAGGGCGTGGCAATGGCACGAGTCGGGACGTCGCAGGACGTGTCAGGACATGGCCATGGCACGTGTCAGTACGCGTCAGGACATGGCAGGGCGTGGCCATGGCACGAGTTGGGACGTCGCAGAACATGGCAGGGCGTGGCCATGGCACAAGTCATGACTTCGCAAGACGTGTCAGGACATGGCCATGGCACGTGTCAGGACATGGCAAGGCGAGGCCAAAGCACGAGTCAAGATGTCGCAGGAAATGGCGTGATATGGCCATGGTACTTGTCAGGACGCGTCAGGACATGGCAGGGTGCTGCCATGCCACGGTCAAGACGTCGCAGGACATGGCAGGATTTGGCAATGGTACGTATCAGGACGCATCTGGACATAGCCATGGCACGCGTCAGGACGTGGCAGGGTGTGGCCATGGCACGAGTCAGGATGTCGCAAGACGTGGCAGGGCGTGGTCATGGCACAAGTTAGGGCGTTGCATGACATGGCGATGGAACGCGTCAGGACTTGGCAGGGCGTGGTCATGGCACAAGTTAGGACGTCGCAGGACATGGCCATGACACGTGTCAGGACGTGGCAGGACATGGCCATGGCACGCGTCAGGACGTGGCAGGGTGTGGCCATGGCACGAGTCAGGACGTCGCAGGACATGGCCATGGTACGCGTCAGGACGTGGCAGGGCGTGGTTATGAAACAAGTTAGGACGTTGCAGGACATGGCATGATATAGCCATAGTACGTGTCAGGACGCGTAAGGACGTGGTAGGGCGTGGCCATGGCACGAGTCGAGACGTCGTAGGACATTGCAGGGCGTGGCCATGGTACGAGTCGGGACCTCGCATGACGTGTCAGGACATGGCCATGGCACGTGTCAGGACGCGTCAGGACATGGCCATGGGACGCATCAGGATATGGCCATGGCACGTGTCAGGACGCATAAGGACTTGGTCATATCACGAGTCTGGACGCGTCAGGACCTGGAAGGACGTGGCCATGGCACGAGTCCGGACATCGCAGGAAATGGCAGGGCGTGGCCATGGAACGTGTAGGGACGCATTAGGACATGGCCATGGCACTTGTCCAGACGCGCCTGGACATAGCAAGGCGTGGCCATGGCACGAGTCGGGACGTCGCAGGACATGGCAGGGCGTGGCCATGGCACGAGTCGGGACGTCGCAGGACGTGTCAGGACATGGCCATGGCACGTGTAAGGACGCGTCAAGACATGGCAGGGCGTGGCCATGGCACGAGTCGGGACGTCGCAGGACATGGCAGGGCGTGGCCATGGCACGAGTCGGGACCTCGCAGGACGTGTCAGGACATGGCCATGGCAAGTCTCAGGATGCATGAGGACATGGCAGGGCGTGGCCATTGCACGAGTAAAGATGTCGCAGGACATGGCACGATATGGCCATGGTACGTGTTTGGACGCGTCAGGACTAGGCAGGGCGTGGCCATGCCACGAGTCAAGACGTCACAGGACATGGCAGGATATGTCCTTGGTACGTGTCAGGATGCGTCAAGACATGGCAGGGCGTGGCCATGCCATGAGTCAAGACGTCGCAGGACATGGCAGGATATGGCCATGGTACGTGTCAGGACGCGTCAGGACATGGCCATGGCATGCGTTAGGACGTGGCAGGGTGTGGCCATGGCACGAGTAAGGATGTCGCAGGCCATGGCCATGGCACGCGTCAGGATGTGGCAGGGCGTGATCATGGCACAAGTTAGGACGTTGCAGGACATGGAAGGATATGGCCATGGTACGTGTCGGGACGCATCAAGACGTGGCACGGCGTGGCCATGGCACGAGTCGAGACGTCGCAAGACATGGTAGGGCGTGGCCATGGCACGAGTCAGGACGTCGCAAAAAATGGTAAGATATGGCCATGGTACGTGTCAGGACGCGTCAGGACATGGCCATGGCATGCGTTAGGACGTGGCAGGGTGTGGCCATGGCACGAGTAAGGATGTCGCAGGCCATGGCCATGGCACGCGTCAGGATGTGGCAGGGCGTGATCATGGCACAAGTTAGGACGTTGCAGGACATGGAAGGATATGGCCATGGTACGTGTCGGGACGCATCAAGACGTGGCACGGCGTGGCCATGGCACGAGTCGAGACGTCGCAAGACATGGTAGGGCGTGGCCATGGCACGAGTCAGGACGTCGCAAAAAATGGTAAGATATGGCCATGGTACGTGTCTGGACGCGTCAGGACATGGCCATGGCACGCGTCAGGACGTGGCAGGGTGTGGCCATGGCATGAGTCAGGACGTGGCAGGACATGGCCATGGCACGCGTCAGGACGTGGCAGGACATGGTCATGGCACAAAACAGGACGTCGCAAGACATGGCCATGGCACGTGTCAGGACGCGTCAGGACATGGCAGGGCGTGGCCATGGCACGAGTCGGGACGTCGCAGGACATGGCAGGGCGTGGCCATGGCACGAGTTGGGACGTCGCAGGATGCGTCAGGACATGGCTATGGCACATGTCAGGATGCACCAGGGTATGGCCATGGCGTGTCAGGACGCATTAGGACATGGCCATGGCACGTGTCCGGACGCGTCAGGACATGGAAAGGCGTGGCCATGGCACGATTCGGGACGTCGCAGGACATGGAAGAGCGTGGCCATGGCACGTGTAGGGACGCATCAGGACATGGCCATGGCGACATGGCAAGGCGTGGCAATGGCATGCGGGATGTCGCAGTACATGGCATGGCGTGGCCATGGCACGAGTCGGGACGTCGCAGGACGTGTCAGGACATGGCCATGGCATGTGTCAGGACGCGTCAAGACATGGCAAGGCGTGGCCATGGCAGGAGTCGGGACGTCGCAGGACATGGCAGGGCGCTGCCATGGCACGAGTCTGGACCTCGCAGGACGTGTTTGGACATGGCCGTGGCACGTGTCGGGACGTGTCAGGACATGGCAGGGTGTGGCCATAGCACGAGTCAAGATGTCACAGGACATGGAAGGATATGGCCATGGAACGTGTCAGGACACGTCAGGACATGGCAGGTAGTGGCCATGCTACGAGTCAAGACCTTGCAGGATATGGCAGGATATGGCCATGGTACGTGTCAGGACGCGTTAGGACATAGCCATGGCATGCGTCAGGACGTGGAAAGCTGTGCCCATGGTACGAGTCAGGATGTCAAAGGACGTGGCAGGGCGTGGTCATGACACAAGTTAGGACGTTGCAGGACATGGCAGGATATGGCCATGGTACGTGTCAGGACGTGTCAGGACGTGGAAGGGCGTGGCCATGGCACGAGTTGGGCGTCGCAGGACATGGCAGGGCGTGGCCATGGCACGAGTCGGGACCTCGCAGGACGTGTCAGGACATGGCAGGGCGTGGCCATCCCACCAGTCAAGACGTCACAGGACATGGCAGGATATGGCCATGGTACGTGTCAGGACGCGTCAGGACATGGCCATGGCACGTGTCTGGACGTGGCAGGGTGTGGCCATGGCACAAGTCAGGATGTCCCAGGACGTGGCTGGGCGTGGTCATGGCACGAGTCGCGACATCGCAGGACATGGCAGGGCGTGGCCATGGCACGAGTCGGGACCTTGCAGGACGTGTCTGGACATGGCCACGGCACGTGTCAGGACGTCAGGACATGGCCATGGCACGAGTCAAGACGTCGCAGGACATGGCCATGGTACGTGTCCGGACGCATCAGGACATGGCCATGGCAGGCGTCAGGACGTCGCAGGACATGGCCATGGCACGTGTCATGACGTGGCAGGGTGTTGTCATGGCACAAGTTAGGACGTCGCAGGACATGGCAGGATATGGCCATGGCACGTGTCAGGACATGTCAGGAAATGGCAGGGCATGGCCATGGCACGAGTCGGGACGTCGCAGCACATGGCAGGGCGTGGCCATGGCACGAGTCGGGACGTCGCAGGATGCGTCAGGAAATTGCCATGGCACGTGTCAAGACGCATCAAGATATGGCCATTGCACGTGTCTGGTCGTGTCAGGACATGGAAGGGCGTGGCCATGGCACGAGTCGGGACATCGCAGGACATGGTAGGGCGTGGCCGTGGCACTTGTCAAGATGCGTAAGGACATAGCAGGGCGTGGCCATTGCACGAGTCGGGACGTCGCAGGACATGGCAGGGCGTGGCCATGGCACGAGTCGGGACGTCGCATGACGTATCAGGACATGGCCATACGTGTCAGGACACGTCAAGACATTGCAGGGCGTTGCCATGGCACGAGTCGCGACGTCGCAGGACATGGCAGGTCGTGGCCATGGCACGAGTCGGAACCTCGCAGGACGTGTCAGGACATGGCTGTCAGGACGCGTCAGGACATGGCAGGGCGTGGCCGTAGCATGAGTCAAGATGTCGCAGGACATGGCAGGATAAGGCCATGGTACGTGTCAGGATGCGTAAGGACATGGCAGGGTGTGGTCATGCCACGAGTCAAGACGTCGCAGGACATGGCAGGATTTGGCCGTGGTACGTGTCAGGACGTGTCTGGACATAGCCATGGCACGCGTCAGGACGTGGCAGGGTGTGGCCATGGCACGAGTCAGGATGTCGCAAGACATGGCAGGGCGTGGTCATGGCACAAGTTAGGACGTTGCAGGACATGGCAGGATATGGCCATGGTACGTGTCAGGACGCGTCAGGACGTGAAAGGGCGTGGCCATGGCACGAGTCGGGACGTCGTAGGACATGGCAGGGCGTGGCCATGGCACGAGTCGGGACCTCGCAGGACGTGTCAAGACATGTCCATGGCACGTGTCAGAATGCGTCAGGACATGGCAGGGCGTGGCCATGGCACGAGTCAAGACGTCGCAGGACATGGCAGAATATAGCCATGGTACGTGCTAGGACGCGTCAGGACATGGCCATGGCACGCGTCAGGATGTGGCATGGTGTGGCCATGGCATGAGTCAGGATGTCGCAGGACGTGGCAGGGCGTGGTCATGGCACAAGTTAGGACGTTGCATGACATGGCAGGATATGGCCATGGTACGTGTCAGGACGCGTCAGGACGTGGAAGGGCGTGGCCATGGCACGAGTCGGGACGTCGGAGGACATGGCAGGGCGTGGCCATGGCACGAGTCGGGACCTCGCAGAACGTGTCAGGACATGGCCATGGCACGAGTCAAGATGTCGCAGGACATGGCTATGGTACGTGTCCGGACGCGTCAGGACATGGCCATGGCAGGCGTCAGGACGTGGCAGGGTGTGGCCATGGCACTAGTCAGGACGTCGCAGGACATGGCCATGGCACGCGTCATGACGTGGCAGCGTGTGGTCATGGCACGTGCTAGGACGCGTCAGGACATGGCAGGACATGGACATAGCACGTGCTAGGACGCGTCAGGACATGGCAGGGCGTGGCCATAGCACGAGTCAAGATGTCGCAGGAATTGGTAGGATATGGCCATGGTACGTGTCAGGATGCGTAAGGATATGGCAGGGCGTGGCCATGCCATGAGTCAAGACGTCGCAGGACATGGCAGGATATGGCCATGGTACGTGTCAGGACGCGTCAGGACATGGCCATGACACGCGTCAGGATGTGGCAGGGTGTGGCCATGGCACGAGTCAGGATGTCGCCGGACGTGGCATGGCCTGGTCATGGCACAAGTTAGGACGTTGCAAGACATGGCAAGATATGGCCATGGTAGATGTCAGGACGCGTCCGGACATAGCCATGGTACGCGTTAGGAAGTGGCAGGGTGTGGCCATGGCACGAGTCAGGATGTCGCAGAACGTGGCAGGGCGTGGTCATGGCACAAGTTAGGACGTTGCAGGACAGGCAGGATATGGCCATGGTACGTGTCAGGACGCGTCAGGACGTGGAAGGGCGTGGCCATGGAACGAGTCAGGACGTCGCAGGACATGGCAAGGCGTGGCCATGGCACGAGTCTGGACTTCGCAGGACGTGTCAGGACATGGCAAAGGCACATGTCAGGACGCGTCAGGACATGGCAGGGCATGGCCATGGCACGAGTCAAGACGTCGCAGGACATGTCAGGATATGGCCATGGTACGTTTCTGGACGCGTCAGGATAGGGCCATGGCACGCGTCAGGACGTGGCAGGGTGTGGCCATGGCACGACTCAGGACATCGCAGGACATGGCCATGGCACGCGTCATGACGTGGCAGGGTATGGGCATGGCACAAGTTAGGACGTCGCAGGACATGGACATGGCAGGGCGTGGCCATGGCACGAGTCGGGATGTCGCAGGACATGGAAGGGCGTGGCCATGGCAGGACTCGGGACGTCGCAGGATGCGTCAGGACATTGCCATGGCTCGTGTCAAGACGCATCAGGATATGGCCATGGCACGTGTTAGGACGCATAAGGACATGGCCATAGCACGTGTCAGGATGCGTTAGGACATGGAAGGGCGTGGCCACGGCACGAGTCGGGACGTCGCAGGACATGGCAGGGCGTGGCCATGGCACGTATCAGGACGCATCAAGACATGGCACTTGCCAAGACGCGTCACGACATGGCAGGGCGTGGCCTTGGCACGAGTCGGGACGTCGCAGGACGTTGCAGGACATGGCCATGGCATGTGTCAGGACGCATCTGGACATGTCAAGGCGTGGCCATGGCACGAGTCGGGACGTCTCAGGACATGGCAGGGCGTAAACATGGCACGAGTCGGGACGTCGCAGTACATGGCAGGATATGGCCATGGTACGTGTCAGGACGCGTCAGGACATGGCCATGGCACGCGTTAGGACGTGGCATGTCATGGCTATGGAACGAGTCTGGACGCCGCAGGACATGGCCATGGCACGCGTCAGGACGTGGCAGGGCGTGGTCATGGCACGAATGAGGACGTCGCAGGACATCGCAGGATATGGCCATAGTACGTGGCAAGGCGTGGTCATGGCACGAGTGAGGACTTCGCAGGCATCGCAGGATATGGCCATGGTACGTGTCAGGACGTGGCCATGATACGTGTCAAGATGCGTCAGGACATGGCCATGGCACATGTCAGGACGCATCAGAACATGGCAGGGCGTGGCCATGGCACAAGTCAGGACGTCGCAGGGCGTGGCAATGGGACGAGTCGGGACGTCGCAGGACGTGTCAGGACATGGCAGGGCGTGGCCATAGCACGACTCAAGATGTCACAGGACATGGAAGGATATGGCCATGGAACGTGTCAGGACACGTCAGGACATGGCAGGTAGTGGCCATGCTACGAGTCAAGACCTTGCAGGATATGGCAGGATATGGCCATGGTACGTGTCAGGACGCGTTAGGACATAGCCATGGCATGCGTCAGGACGTGGAAAGCTGTGCCCATGGTACGAGTCAGGATGTCAAAGGACGTGGCAGGGCGTGGTCATGGCACAAGTTAGGACGTTGCAGGACATGGCAG
Source organism: Nicotiana benthamiana (assembly GCA_034376525.1). Lineage (NCBI taxonomy): Eukaryota > Viridiplantae > Streptophyta > Magnoliopsida > Solanales > Solanaceae > Nicotiana > Nicotiana benthamiana. The sequence continues at coordinate 9,133 of JAXGFW010000106.1, read as the reverse complement.
GATATGGCCATGGTACGTGTCAGGACGTGTCAGGACGTGGAAGGGCGTGGCCATGGCACGAGTCGGGCGTCGCAGGACATGGCAGGGCGTGGCCATGGCACGAGTCGGGACCTCGCAGGACGTGTCAGGACATGGCAGGGCGTGGCCATGGCACGAGTCAAGACGTCGCAGGACATGACAAGATATGGCCATGGTACGTGTCAGGACGTGTCAGGACATGGCCATGGCACGCGTCAGGACGTGGCAGGGTGTGGCCATGGCATGAGTCAGGATGTCGCAGGACGTGGCTGGGCGTGGTCATGGCACGAGTCTGGACGTTGCAGGACATGGCAGGGCGTGGCCATGGCACGAGTCGGGACCTCGCAGAACGTGTCAGTACATGGCCATGGCACGTGTCAGGACGTCAGGACATGGCCATGGCACGAGTCAAGACGTCGCAGGACATGGCCATGGTACGTGTCCGGACGCATCAGGACATGGCCATAGCACGTGTCAGGATATGGCAGGATATGGCCATGGTACAAGTCAGGACGTCGCAGGACATGGCCATGGCACGCGTGAGGACGTGGCAGGGCATGGTCATGGCACAAGTTAGGACGTCAGGACATGGCCATGGCACGAGTCAAGACGTCGCAGGACATGGCCATGGTACGTGTCTGGACGCGTCAGGACATGGCCATGGCACGTGTCAGGACGTGGCAGGGTGTGGCCATGGCACGAGTCAGGACGTCGCAGGACATGGCCATGGCACGCGTGAGGACGTGGCAGGGCGTGGTCATGGCACAAGTTAGGACGTCGCAGGACATGGCAGGAAATGCCATGGCACGTGTCAGGACACGTCAATACATGGCAGGGCGTGGCCATGGCACGAGTTGGGACTTTGTAGGACATGGCAGAGCGTGGCCATGGCACGAGTCGGGACATCGCAGGATGCGTCAGGACATGGTCATGGCACGTGTCAGGATACATCAGGATATCGCCGTGGCACGAGTAAGGACGCATCAGGACTTGGCCATAGCACGTGTCCGGACGCGATAGGACATGTAAGGGCGTGGCCATGGCACGAGTCGGGACGTCGCAGGACATGGCAGGGCGTGGCCATGGCACGTGTAGGGACGCATCAAGACATGGCCATGGCACTTGTCAAGACGCGTTTAGACATAGCAAGGCGTGGCAATGGCACGAGTCGGGACGTCGCAGGACATGGCAGGGCGTGGCCATGGCACGAGTCGGGACGTCGCAGGACGTGTCCGGACATGGCCATGGCACGTGTCAGGACGCGTCAAGACATGGCAGGGCGAGGCCATGGCACGAGTCAGGACGTTGCAGGACATGGCAGGGCGTGGCCATGGCACGAGTCGGGACCTCGCAGGATGTGTCAGGACATGGCCATGGCATGTCTCAGGACGCGTCTAGACATGGCAGGGCGTGGCCATAGCATGAGTAAAGATGTCGCAGGACATGGCAGGATATGACCATGAAACGTGTCAGGACGCATCAGGACATGGCAGGGCATGGCCATGCCACGAGTCAAGACGTCGCAGGACATGGCAGGATATGGCCATGGTACCTGTCAGGACATCGCAGGACGTGTCAGGACATGGCCATGGCACGTGTCAGGATGCGTCAGGACATGGCCATGGGACGCATCATGATATGGCCATGGCACGTGTCAGGACGCATAAGGACATGGCCATATCACGTGTCCGGACGCGTCAGGACATGGAAGGACGTGGCCGTGACATGAGTCAGGTCATGGCAGGGCGTGGCTTGGCACGTGTCGTGACGCATCAGGACATTGCCATGGCACTTGTCAAGATGCGTCAGGACATAGCAGGGCGTGGCCATGGCACGAGTCGGGACGTTGCAGGACATGGCAGGGCGTGGCCATGGCACGAGTCAGGACGTCGCTGGACATGGCCATAGCACGCGCCAGGACCTGGCAGGGCGTGATCATGGCACAAGTTAGGACGTTGCAGGACATGGTAGGATATGGCCATGGTATGTGTGAGGACGCGTCAGGACGTGGTACGGCGTGGGCGTGGCACGAGTAAGGACGTCGCAAGACATGGCAGGGCATGGCCATGGCACGACTCATGACCTTGCAGGACGTGTCAGGACATAGCCATGGCACGTGTCAGGACGCGTCATGACAAGGCAGGGTGTGGCCATAGCACGAGTCAAGACGTCGCAAGACCTTGCAGGAAAGGGCCATGGTACGTGACTGGACGCGTAAGGACATGGCCATGGCACGCGTCAGGACGTGGCAGGATGTGGCCATGGTAAGAGTTAGGACCTCGCAGGACATGGCCATGGCACGCGTCAGGAATTGCAAGGCGTGGTCATGGCACAAGTTAGGACGTCGTAGGGCATGGCAGGACATGGCCATGGCACGTGTCAGGACGCGTCAGGACATGGCAGGGCGTGGCCATGGCACGAGTCTTGACATTGCAGGATATGGCAGGGCGTGGCCGTGGGACGAGTCGGGACGTCGCAAGATGCGTCAGGACATGGCCATGGCACGTGTCAGGACTCATCAGGGTATAGCCATGGCACGCGTCAGAATGTGGCAGGGTGTGGCCATGGCACGAGTCAGGATGTTGCAAGACGTGGCAGGATATGGCCATGGTACGTGTCAGGACGCGTCAGGACATGGCAATGGCACGAGTCAAGACGTCGCAAGACATTGCAGGATATGGCCATGGTACGTGTTTGGAAACGTCAGGACATAGCCATGGCACGCGTCCGAACGTGGCAGGGTGTGGCCATGGCACGAGTAAGGATGTCGCAAGACGTGGCAGGGCGTGGTCAAGGCACAAGATAGGATGTTGCAGGACATGGCAGGATATGGCCACGGTACGTGTCAGGACGCGTCAGGACGTGGAAGTGCGTGGCCATGGCACGAGTCGGGACGTCGAAGGACATGGCAGGGCGTGCCATGGCATGAGTCGGGACCTTGCAGGACGTGTAGGGACATGGCCATGGCACGTGTCAGGACGCATCAGGACATGACAAGGCGTGGCCATGCCAAGAGTCATGACGTCGCAGGACATGGCAGGATATGGCCATGTTACGTGTCAGGACGCGTCAGGACATGGCCATGGCACGCGTCAGGACATGGCCATGGCACGAGTCAGGACGTGGCAGGGAGTGGCCATGGCACGAGTCAGGATGTCGCAGGACGTGGCAGGGCGTGGTCATGGACCAAGTTAGGACGTTGCATGCCATGGCAGGACGTGGCAGGGCGTGGCAGGGCGTGGTCATGGCCATGGCACGAGTCGGGACGTCGCAGGACATGACAGGGCATGGCCATACTACGAGTCGGGACCTTGCAGGACGTGTCAGGACATGGCCATGGCACGTGTCAAGACGGTCAGGACATGGCAGGGCGTGGCCATAGCACGAGTCAAGATGCAACTAGACATGGCAGGGCGTGGCCATGCCACGAGTCAAGACGTCGCAGGACATGGCAGGATATGGCCATGGTACGTGTCAGGACGCGTCAGGACATGGCCATAGCACGCGTCAGAACGTGGCAGGGTGTGGCCATGGCACGAGTCAGGATGTGCAAGAGGTGGCAGGGCGTGGTCATGGCACAAGATAGGACGTTGTAGGACATGGTAGGATATGGACATGGTAGGTGTCAGGATGCGTCAGGACATGGAAGTGCGTGGCCATGGCACGAGTCGGGACGTCGCAGGACATGGCAGGACGTGGCCATGGCACGAGTCGGGACCTTGGAGGACGTGTCAGGACATGGCCATGGCATGAGTCAGGACGCGGTAGAACATGGCAAGGCGTGGCCATGGCACGAGTCATGACGTCGCAGGACATGGCAGGATATGGCCATGGTACATGTCAGGACGACACTGCCGGATATGGCCATGGTACGTGTCTGGATGCGTCAGGACATGGTAAGGCGTGGCCATGCCATGAGCCAAGACATCGTAGGACATTGCAGGATATGGCCATGGTAAGTGTCAGGACGCGTCACGACATGGCAGGGCTTGGCCATGCCACAAGTCTAGACATCGTAGGACATGGCAGGACATGGCCATGGTAGTGTCAGGACGCGTCAGGACATGGCCATGGCACGCGTTAGGACGTGACAGGTGTGGCCATGGCACGAGTCAGGACGTCGTAGGACATGGCCATAGCACGCCTCAGGACGTGGCAGGGCGTGATCATGGCACAAGTTAGGACATTTCAGGACATGGCAGGATATGGCAATGGTACGTGTCAGGACGCGTCAGTACGTTGCACGGCGTGGCCGTGGCACGAGTCGGGACGTCGCAACACATGGCAGGGCGTGGCCATGGCACGAGTCAAGACCTCGCAGGACGTGTCAGGACATGGCCATGGCACGTGTCAGGACGCGTCATGACAGGGCAGGGAATGGCCATGGCACGAGTCAAGACGTCGCAAGACATTGCAGGATATGGCCATGGTACGTGTCTGGACGCGTCAGGACATGGCCATAGCATGCGTCAGGACGTGGCAGGGTGCGCCCATGGCACGAGTCAGGACGTCGCAGGACATGGCCGTGGCACGCGTAAGGACTTTGCAGGGCGTGGTCATGGCACAAGTTAGGACGTCGCAGGACATGGCAGGACATGGCCATGGCACGTGTAAGGACGCGTCAGGACATGGCAGGGCGTGGCCATGGCACGAGTCTTGACATTGCAGGATATGGCAGGGCGTGGCCATGGAACGAGTCGGGACGTCGCAAGATGCGTCAGGACATGGCAATGGCACGTGTCAGGACGCATCAGGGTATGGCCATGGCACGTGTCAGGACGCATATGGACATGGCCATAGCATGTGTCCGTACGCGTCAAGACATGGAAGGGCGTGGCCGTGGCACGTATAGGGACGCATCAGGACATGGCCATGGCACTTTTCAAGACGCGTCAAGACATAGCAGGGCGTGGCCATAGCACGGGTCAAGATATCACAGGACATGGCAGGATATGGCCATGGTGCGCGTCAGGACGCGTCATGACTTGGCAGGTTGTGGCCATGCCTCGAGTCAAGACGTCGCAGGACATGGCAGGATATGGCCATGGTACGTGTCAGGACGCGTCAGGACATGGCCATGACACGCATCAGGACGTGGCAGGGTGTGGCCATGGCACGAGTCAGGATGTCGCTGGACGTGGCAGGGCGTGGTCATGGCACAAGTTAGGACGTTGCAAGACATGGCAAGATATGGCCATGGTACATGTCAGGACGCGTCTGGACATAGCCATGGCACGCGTCAGGATGTGGTAGGGTGTGGCCATGGCACGAGTCAGGATATCGCAGGACGTGGCAGGGCGTGGTCATGGCACAAGTTAGGACGTTGCAAGACAGGCAGGATATGGCCATGGTACGTGTAAGGACGCGTCAGGACGTGGAAGGGCGTGGCCATGGAACGAGTCGGGACGTCGCAGGTCATGGCAAGGCGTGGCCATGGCACGAGTCTGGACCTCGCAGGATGTGTCAGGACATGGCCATGGCACGTCTCAGGACGCGTCAAGACATGGCAGGGCGTGGCCATAGCACGAGTCAAGATGTCGCAGGACATGGCAGGATATGGCCATGAAACGTGTCAGGACGCGTCAGGACATGGCAAGGCGTGGCCATGCCACGAGTCAAGACGTCGCAGCACATGGCACGATATGGCCATGGCATAAGTTAGGACGTGTCAGGACATGGCAGGATATGGCCATGGTACGTGTCAGGACATCGCAGGACGTGTCAGGACATGGCCATGGCACGTGTCAAGATGTGTCAGGACATGGCCATGGGACGCATCAGGATATGGCCATGGCACGCGTCAGGACGCATAAGGACATGGCCATATCATGTGTCCATACGTGTCAGGACATGGAAGGACGGGCCGTGGCACGAGTCAGGTCATGGCAGGGCGTGGCTTGGCACGTGTCGTGACGCATCAGGACATTGCCATGGCACTTGTCAAGACGCTTCAGGACATAGCAGGGCGTGGCCATGGCACGAGTTGGGACGTTGCAGGACATGGCAGGGCGTGGCCATGGCACGAGTCAGGACGCGTCAAGACATGGCAGGGCGTGGCCATGGCACGAGTCGGGACGTCGCAGCACATGGCAGGGCGTGGCCATGGCACGAGTTGGGACCTCGCAGGACGTGTCAAGACTTGGCCATGGCACGTGTCAGGACGCGTCAGGACATGGCAGGGCGTGGCCATTGCACGAGTCAAGATGTCGCAGGATATGGCCATGGTACGTGTCAGGACGCGTCAGGACAAGGAAGGGCGTGGCCATGCCACGAGTCAAGACGTTGCAAGACATGGCATGACATGGCCATGGCACGCGTCAGGACGTGGCAAGTGTGGCCATGACACGAGTCAGGACGTCGCTGGACATGGCCATAGCACGCGTCAGGACCTGGCAGGGCGTGATCATGGCACAAGTTAGGACGTTGCAGGACATGGCAGGATATGGCCATGGAATGTTTGAGGACGCGTCAGGACGTGGCAGGGTGTGGCCATGGCACGAGTCAGGACCTCGCAGGACATGGCCATGGCACGCATCAGGACTTGGCAAGGCGTGGTCATGGCACAAGTTAGGATGTCGCAGGGCATGGCAGGACATGGCAATGGCACGTGTCAGGACGCGTCAGGACATGGCAGGGCGTGGCCATGGCACGAGTCTTGACATTGCAAGATATGGCAGGGCGTGGCCGTGGCACGAGTCGGGACGTCGCAAGATGCGTCAGGACATGGCCATGGCACGTGTCAGGACTCATCAGGGTATGGCCATGGCACGCGTCAGAACGTGGCAGGGTGTGGCCATGGCACGAGTCAAGATATCGCAAGATGTGGCAGGATATGGCAATGGTACGTGTCAGGACGCGTCAGCACATGGCCATGGCACGAGTCAAGACGTCGCAAGACATTGTAGGATATGGCCGTGGTACGTGTTTGGACGCGTCAGGACATAGCCATGGCACGCGTCCGAACGTGGCAGGGTGTGGCCATGGCACGAGTAAGGATGTCGCAAGACGTGGCAGGGCGTGGTCAAGGCACAAGATAGGACGTTGCAAGACATGGCAGGATATGGCCATGGTACGTGTCAGGACGCGTCAGGACGTGGAAGTGCGTGGCCATGGCACGAGTCGGGACGTCGCAGGACATGGCAGGGCGTGGCCTTGGCACGAGTCGGGACCTTGCAGGACGTGTCAGGACATGGCCATGGCACGTGTCAGGACGCATCAGGACATGGCAAGGCGTGGCCATGGCAAGAGTCATGACGTCGCAGGACATGGCAGGATATGGCCATGGTACATGTAAGGACGCGTCAGGACATGGCCATGGCACGCGTCAGGACATGGCCATGGCACGTGTCAGGACGTGGCAGGGAGTGGCCATGGCACGAGTCAGGATGTCGCAGGACGTGGCAGGGCGTGGTCATGGCACAAGTTTGGACGTTGCATGCCATGGCAGGACGTGGCAGGGCGTGGCAGGGCGTGGTCATGGCCATGGCACGAGTCGGGACGTCGCAGGACATGACAAGGCATGGCCATACGACGAGTCGGGACCTTGCAGGACGTGTCAGGACATGGCCATGGCACGTGTCAAGGCGGTCAGGACATGGCAGGGCGTGGCCATTGCACGAGTCAAGATGCAACTAGACATGGTAGGGCGTGGCCATGCCACGAGTCAAGACGTCGCAGGACATGGCAGGATATGGCCATGGTACGTGTCAGGACGCGTCAGGACAGGGCCATAGCACGCGTCAGAACGTTGCAGGACATGGTAGGATATGGCCATGGTAGGTGTCAGGATGCATCAGGACGTGGAAGTGCGTGGCCGTGGCACGAGTCGGGACGTCGCAGGACATGGCAGGTCGTGGCCATGGCACGAGTCGGGACCTTGCAGGACATGTCAGGACATGGCCATGGCATGTGTCAGGACGCGGCAGGACATGGCAAGGCGTGGCCATGGCACGAGTCATGACGTCGCAGGACATGGCAGGATATGGCCATGGTACATGTCAGGACGACATTGCAGGATATGGCCATGGTACGTGTCTGGACGCGTCAGGACATGGCAGGGCGTGGCAGTGCCACGAGTCAAGACGTTGCAGGACATGGCAGGATATGGCCATGGTAAGTGTCAGGACGCGTCAGGACATGGCAGGGCGTGGCCATGCCACAAGTCTAGACGTCGTAGGACATGGCAGGATATGGCCATGGTACGTGTCAGGACGCGTCAGGACATGGCCATGGCACGCGTCAGGACGTGACAGGTGTGGCCATGGCACGAGTCAGGACGTCGTAGGACATGGCCATGGCACGCCTCAGGACGTGGCAGGGCGTGATCATGGCACAAGTTAGGACATTTCAGGACATGGCGGGATATGGCAATGGTACGTGTCAGGACGCGTCAGTACGTTGCACGGCGTGGCCGTGGCACGAGTCGGGACGTCGCAAGACATGGCAGGGCGTGGCCATGGCACGAGTCAAGACCTCACAGGACGTGTCAGGACATGGCCATGGCACGTGTCAGGACGCGTCATGACAGGGCAGGGAATGGCCATGGCACGAGTCAAGACGTCGCAAGACATTGTAGGATATGGCCATGGTACGTGTCTGGACGCGTCAGGACATGGCCATAGCACGTGTCAGGATGTGGCAGGGTGCGCCCATGGCACGAATCAGGACGTCGCAGGACATGGCCATGGCACGCGTCAGGACTTGGCAGGGCGTGGTCATGGCACAAGTTAGGACGTTGCAGGACAGGGCCATAGCACGCGTCAGAACGTGGCAGGGTGTGGCCATGGCACGAGTCAGGATGTGCAAGATATGGCAGGGCGTGGTCATGGCACAAGATAGGACGTTGCATGACATGGTAGGATATGGCCATGGTAGGTGTCAGGATGCGTCAGGACGTGGAAGTGCGTGGCCATGGAACGAGTCGGGACGTCGCAGGACATGGCAGGTCGTGGCCATGGCACGAGTCGGGACCTTGCAGGACGTGTCAGGACATGGCCATGGCATGTGTCAGGACGCGGCAGGACATGGAAAGGCGTGGCCATGGCACGAGTCATGACGTCGCAGGACATGGCAGGATATGGCCATGGTACATGTCAGGACGACATTGCAGGATATG